>CANDYH010001034.1:0-19000 GCA_947396885.1 Heligmosomoides polygyrus polygyrus | reverse complement strand
AATCCAAAACCTATCGAAATCGGCAGAATTTTCAAAAACGGACGTTGGATTCGTAATCAGCGCCCCAAGTAACCCCCTAGACGCTTTTGGACGAAGTTTGGACAAGAAAATTTGGGAAATTTCGAAATCGCCGACTTTCGATGACGTCATCGTCCGGGCAGGCCCTACGAAGAGCGCCCTCGTAACGAGGGAAATTGTCAAAAAATGAATTTTCCCGAAATTGGTCTAAATTGATACCGTTCGATAGGGCTTTTCGAGCTGAACAGAATGTTACCCTGGCTGGGGCTCGAAAACTCGGACATGGGCGAGTTAGGGGCGAAGAAGATTCACCGCTGCCGTCCGCCGCTCTAAAATGGCAGATGGGGCTAAGGCAGTTTAGGCAGCTGGAGAGTTAGGAGCAGATCATCGTAAAGCGCCTCCGCTGTTTTGATCGTCCGCGAGTTTGCATGCCGTTAGCTCGTCTAGTGTACCCGCAGCGGTCGACCGAAATCTGAAAAAGTGTCACACAAGCCTCACCTGCATCTTGGCAGAGCTGTAACTTGGTCTAGTCATAAGCAACATTGCTGTGTTCCAGCGCGCTACTAGATCATATTACTGCCTACGGAATCCACACGTTCCAGCCAGAAAGATTTGAAGCTGACAGAGTTATCGCGCTCCGAACACGCCCGCGCGTGCAGTTTAGCACAACAACGGTCGATGTTCTCCTCGCCCTTACTCGCCCAGATTACAGTTCTGTCTGCTCTTGATAACACCCTTCAATTCAGTATGAGAACCTCTATCGAATGGTATCAAGCATGGCACAATTTGAAGATATCGGTTTTTGATGACGTCACCGTCCGCCTGCCGCGTCTCGAGCGGCCTCGTCCTCGATGGGAAACCGTCAAAAAATCGATGTTCCCGAAATCGGTCGAAATTGAAAACATTCGATAGCGCTTTTCATGGTGAACAGAGTGGTACCATTGCGAGTGTCGAAAACTCAATTCTGGCCGAGTAAGAGCGCAAGAAACTCTAACTGCTATCTTCTGCCGCTTCAAACTGGCAGCTGAAGCTAAGACAGTTTAGGCAGCTGAGGTGCTATGAGCATGTAATCGTAAAGTATCCTAAACGGCCTGTTCGCCTACGCGTTTTGAGGTTTTTAGCTTGCCGCGTCTTCCCGCAGTGGTCCACCGAAATCGGAAAAAATACGTCACACAAGCCTCACCTTCATATTCGCACCCCTGTAACATTGCCTCTTCCTAAGCTACCTCGCTCTACTTCAGCGTACTACTAAACCGTTCTACTTACTACAAGATCCATGATTTGCAGCCGAAACGATTCGAATTTGACAGAGTTACTACGCTCTGAAAACGCCCGCGCGTGCAATCTGCGAGCGGTTGCCCCACTCGATTGATAGGTTCGATTCTATATGCATTGCTCCCGGCGCACTCCTAAGTCTCGCCGGATCAGAGTACAGCAATTCCTGAGTAGGGCAGCTGAGAATTTCTCATAAAGCTCCCTAAATGCTCACTCTACAAACTGTCCCCCCCCCCCTCGATTGATAGGTTCGATCCCATATGCATTGTTCACGGCGCACTCTCGGAGGATGCCTGGCATTACAAAGCACTTTACGCCATGCTTAAGGTGCTCCTTGAGCATACAAGTCCTGGAATATAAGCTTCTCCAATAGCAAAAAGTCTGCCCCCGTCATTTTTGACCACCCACCGCGAAAATGCGGTGGTTTGGCGAAGCTGTATATATGGTTGTGTAGATCTCGAGAAGGCGAATCGAACGGTATCAACCTTTTCTCAAAAAACCTCATATTGGAGGAATTGTGACCATGCAACGGTTTTTGACGCCTTGCGGCCGACAACTTGTCCGCGGCCGGCCTTCTCAATGGAGCGCAAGTTTTCAATTTTGGCCATTTTTGATCTTTCATATGAAATGTATAAACCAAACGATAGAGCTCGATCTCCTGAGCTCAAATGTATTCTTGGTTTTTCAAATGGATGACTTTTGGGTGAGTTATAGCAAAAAGACGCAAAAACCGCAAAAGTGCGGTTTTTTCGGCGTCTATTCAAAAGACGCGTCCGGTACTGTATGTATGGCACTTATGCAGGATAAGAGTGCGAGGTTGGGCAAGGACGACCTCGCAACTACCATGGGTCGACTGCAGGTAAGTTTTCGGTGATGATGATATATTATGATACATGGCTTGTATTCTCCAACCCGTGATTGTTGAGAAGGTTGTCGGAACTTCACATTAAGCAAACCTAAAATTATTTCGTGTTGTGCGCGCAAACCGGTCGAGTATCCAATGGTCATTGAGACCGTAAGAAACTTTAAAACGACTACGTTGCAGACGTTCCTTAGGGAATATTTCGCTCAGCAACCAAACTGTGCTACATTTGAACGGAATAATCCCCCTTCCGAGGTGAGTGGTAGCACAGACAGAGGAAGCGTCGGCTGTCGCAAGCAACATTGATCGAAGCTCTTGGCTCGTATCTCTCATCAAAGTCAAGGAAGCCTTCCTCTGGAGGACAAGATTTGGTACCAAAGCAGTCTTTCAAGGATGAAACGGTTCATCATTTTCATCATCATTTTTACTAGCGTCTGTCCCGCTTGGTGGCGAGGTCCGCTCTTCTGGTGTGGTGACGCCAGTTCTCCCGATCAAATGCTTGATCAGGGTGCACACCAGCCATCTTTAAGTCCAAGTGCAACGTATCTAGCCAATGTTGCTTCGGGCGCCCCTGGGCCGCTTTCCAGGGACCTCAAGGTTCAGGCCAATCTTACGGACGGTGTTGTCGTTGGCGCGAAGGACATGGCTGTACCATCAAAGATGAGCTTCGTGCAGCTTCTCAGCTATCGGGCGATACCGAACCTCTGTCGTATGGCGTCATTGCGAACGTGGTCCAAACGCGTAATTCCAGTCGTCCACCGTAGCATTTTCGTCTCCATTACGCTGAGGCGGCTTTCAATTTCCTTCGTCACGGGTCAGCACTCAGCACATACGTCGCAACTGGGCGGACGTCTGGTCTATGAACCTTCGAATTGAGGCGCTCGGCTATTGTCCTGTCGCAAAGCACCCCAGTCAGAGAGCGCCATTTGGACCAGGCTGCACTTACACCTGCGTCTACCTCCAAATTTAGGTTGCCATCGGACGTGACGGTTGATCCAAGATACTTGAAAGATGTAAATCGTGGGAGCTCAGTACCATTGGTCCTAATAGATCCGTGCTCATTCACATCCTTCGTCAAGTATTCCGCCTTTTTGACGTTTAACTTGAGTCCGAACAGTGCCAAGCGATCGCACCACGCATGTGCCTGTTGCTTGAGTTCGGCTTTGTCTTCACATGCAAGCATGACATCGTCAGCATACAGCAACGTCCAAGGTGCCGCCATTTGGAGATCTCGTGATATTGCATCCATCATGACAACGAAGAGCAGTGGGGATAGCGCAGATCCCTGATGCACCCCTACAGAGATGGGAAATTCCATCGAAATGCCCGCTGGCGCTCGTACTCGACTCCTTGGGTAAGAGGAATGCGCACCCACGCAATAAGCTCTTCAGGAACACCATGTTCTCACAACGCGTACCATATAACATCTCGGTCGAAACGGTCGAAGGCCTTCTCCAAGTCCAGGAAGGCAAAATGCACCGGTTTCTGTTTCTCGCGGTGCTTCTCTAGCAAAAGACGAACAGCGTGAATGGCATCAACAGTGCCACAGCCAGAGAAACCACACTGATTCGTGGAAAGCTGGACGACATCCCGAATACGTCCATCGACAATTCGCTCAAAGATTTTCATGGTGTGCGAAAGAAGGCGAATTGGACGGTAACTAGCACAGTCCGCAGGACTGCCCTTCCTCTTCCAAATCGGGATGGTCGTACTTTGCTGCCAGCTCTCGGGCACTTTCTTCTCAGCAACAACCTGATTGAAAACTCTGAAAGCTAGACAGCAGGGCACCAGCCCTTCGCTTCCACAGGTCGGCTGGAAGGCCATCAGGACCAGTGGCTTTGCCTGTCTTCATCTTCTTCAGGGCTGCTTCGGCTTCGCTCATTGTGATCTTCTGAACGGGACCGCATACAGGAAATGCGAAAGGAATAGCAGGGTGGTCAAATTCAACATTCGCAATCTCCTCGAAGTGGTCGCGCCATCGCTTCACAGCTCTACTACGATCCATCAGAAGACGCCCGTTGTCGGTAAGTATAAAACAGTTGGCTACCGCAAGTCATTTTATGGCAAAACACGCACTCGCCTCCACGAGATCCCTTAGGAGCAAGATGCGTGGCACATCCCAAATCAGATTGAGTGGCGCCATCCTTTGTCCTTTCTTATCCTTTATAACTACATCTCATTGTCAGTCTGAGCGTCAGATAGAATGAGTAGTTATATACCGCTTTGCCTAGGAATTGAGGTGCTTGAGGTAGAAACCTTTTATCTTGAAGGTTCCTTGATTTCTTGATGATAAACTCATGCTAAGAATTATCGTGAGACAACGCTGTGAGCCTCAGTCACTATGAAATACACGCTCAGATAACGGAAAACCTTTCAAAGCGGAAGAAAATTCAGCTTCCAAATGGCTGCGGCCAGCTGGTGGCAGAGTAACAGTATCATCAGAAATGTAAACACCGAATGGAAGCGATGCCTTCTGCACTTCCTCTAGCTCGCCACAACACCTATAGCCGTTGGGAGTAGACTGTACGAAGATGAGCCATACGGGGATAGAAAAATAGTTGTCGTTTAAAAATGCGAAGATGTTCTGGAGACAATCATCATAAATTGTTGTCTGATGATGTACTTGCAGAGGTCCACACCAGGTGTTAGCACGAGCAATTCAGCTTTATGTGGCTCATGGAGTCCCCCCCCCAAGCGGGGTATGGGAGTAGGCTGCACTTAACTGTTGACTCAGTTTGAGCTTAGTTTCTCACAATTTTCTACTATTTGGCTACTGGATAGGGTTTACTCTAAGGGATTTGCTCGTTTGCGAGATGCATAGATTCCTTCTCAATTTGTTCCCTTTTAAGAGATCCTGAAAAGGCAAAGGGTTGGCGAGGTGAATGCTTAACTACGGCTCCCATCACAGCCCCAAACTCTACACTTTAATGAGGGGATTCACATATAACCGTGTGGACTGAACTTCGTAAGCCTATTTCCTACTCACCAGCCTGCCCCAAGAGAACCACACTCTTCTCACATGCATATTTAGTTTACATATGCATATACGCGTATGCCTTGAAGGAGAGAAGAGCGAAAGGGTTGGCAGAAGCTACAGAGGCAGGGTTGAGCATCCGCAATGCCCGCCGGAACTTTGCCAACTTCAAGACCAAGATGACCGCTCTCCGACGTCCTGGCGGAACCGTCACCTCTTCCAGAAGGGCCATGGAGAAGGTCATCCACATACGCCTCAGAGACGTTGGCTACACGAAAGCAGGATGAACACGCGATCAGTGTTGTGCAGCGTGGAATCGAGAGGACGATGCCCAGAGTGACACGACTCACGCAAGTAAGAGAGGGCCTCCGGAGTTCCGAGCTTCGCCGAGTTTGAAGATCAGAGACGCTGTCGAGTGGGCTAAGTTCGAAAATTAGGTGGGCCGGCCACATAATGCGCTCCGCAGACACCCGTTCGACGAGAGCCGTTACCGACGGATTCCGCGGGATGTCAAGGGAACACCACGACGCCCACCAACGCGTTGGTCGGACTTCTTCGTGAAACCGCTGAACGACCGATACGGCGCTCTTCGTGTCCGTAGAACGAGGAGGATCTATTGGAGCACTTTAGCACGCGACAGGGACGAATGGAGACGCTGCTGGCGCCCGCTCGAGGAAGATCATCATCAACGGGACGACAGGTGATACAGGTGATGCATATACGCATATGCCTTGATCGGATGTACTCTTGGCCGTAGCCTCAGCAAGTAATCAGGTGAACCATTCTTATTGTTAGCTCGCAGCAGTGATCTTTCTTAGCAGCTAAGTCGACTCCAGTGTTAGGAGTACCGTGCGATTGAATCGAGGGGCATAGAAGGTTGCTGATAATCCGGGTTTAAAGACTACCATTTGTTGGATCGGCCAGCCAAGACTCTGAAATATGTTACATTTAAGCATCAAAGAGGCTTTTTACGCACATTTTATGCAACACATTTTCGCTACCCAACTCTTCTACGACTGTTTGACCGCGTTTTTCTCCTTTGCACCAGAATTACTGGAACAGGTTCATCAACTTTGAACGCGTAGGTTCCGCAATCGTTTAGTTAGAGAGTTTTACGTGCCAAACAAGAAACAAAATCATCAGTCACATACTAGCCTTCTTAGTGTGACGAAAAGTATAGGAATCGCAGGTTCTCGCGAACATTTCCTATTGACGTCTCGCACGAGTTGAGCTTAGGCCCCAGGTCCTTCCATTCTTCTGTAGCCAATGAAAAAGGGCCAGAACTTGTCTGGTAAGAAACGACTTGTCACTTCAACATCATAGCTTGTCATTTTGCAGCTTAGTGTCTTCTAACTGACGTCTGAGTCCCCATTTAAATATATGGTAGAACAGTCCGTAGAGTGGTATCATTTACGCCGACTTCAACCCCCCCCCCCCCACCCATCAACTCCTTCGAATTTCAGGTGTTTGTCACAGATCTTGAACAGAGTTGTTGAAAGAGTTGCCTTGTTGACCACAATGTAATGAATAACTCGATACTTCTACAAAACGAGCAAATGCCGCTCTCAGTGTTTCGCATCGCTTTTCAGAGCCGCCGTTGAGATATGCATATGATTTAATCCCCATGCAACATGATTCTCTGGAGGGAGTACAGGATCCGTAGTTCGTCACCTCCAAGGTTCTTGGAGTGACGCGGATCTGCAGCCCTCTCGCGATCTATTCCTATCCGCGACCGTTCTCTGCGCAATTTTTTTCCCGAACAATTGCTACCTATCACATTCTAGGACCAATTTGTCCTCACTTTTTGGTCGTTTTTACAGCACCATTACACTTGTAGGCTAAACAACACTGGTCCAAACAATGCTATAAAAGAGCCAACGCAGCCAGTGGAGTTCAGGTAGTAGTACTCTGGAATTAGAGCTAGGTCCTCAACGGACTCATAGCGACCTACTCTTTCTTACCTGGTCATCAACGGCAATTCCATCCTATCTTTTCCAGAAAATTATTATAGCTATAAAATCCTAGATGATATGTTATGAATTAGAACGTCTTCCTTTTGCATGCGTCTTGATCCAGCATTGGACCATAATGCCGCTCCTTCATTTCGCTGCTTTCTTCAGTAAGCACTCCGACTTAATTTAGTAGCAATCAACCACCGGCGCGTGCAGCGCAGTCGGAGAAGGTGCCGGCTGTCGCATGCATCCGATAACAGGTTCTTGGTTCATATTCTCGCCAAAGTCACCCAAGCCTCGCATCGTTTTGTGGTCGGTTAATTGGTACTGTACTTGTCTGGGAGGAACGAAGCGCTGACTAGTTTATCATCTGGCCACCTCAAGTCTTTGAATGGCCTAGCGCGCATTCAAATTGCCTCCACGACTTCCCATAGAGTTAGTATACATGGCGCATCGCAAAAACATGGCGCGAATAACTAGCGCCGTACTCAACACTTTATCCTTTATCCAACACTACTATTTTCTAGAGACAATATTCAGAATTTGAAGGGAGCTACGAAATTCTCGTATTTCAAATCAATTTTTTTCACTTTCAATGCAAAATCCTAACAGTGTTCTAAGACTGGTAAACGTCTCTGATCTATTATATCTTATTTTAGTGCTCTTAGCAAACCTAAATTAAGTAGACTGAATATCTATGGGTTCTTGAAAAATTATAGGGGCAGATGGCTCAACTGGCTCAATATGAAGATAAGTACATTGCCAGAACGAATTCTTAACCGATTTCCTCGTTGGCCAAGAAAAACAGAAAGATTCGGGGTTCTTAGTCTCCAAGTACACATCTTCTTAAAATTTGCACAAATTCTATTAACCATCGAACACATTGGGAAGGTGTTTTGGAACCATTTTTTCAGAAGTTCTTGCATCACCAATATCTTCCTCATCATTTTCTCTCAGTTCGTTTGCAAAAAGAAAGCTGGGAGGCTGGTCAAAATTTTGCTTATAGATACCTTAGTGTAAAACATTCAACGCATTGCAGTATGGCTGACGTGAAGAAACATTGTGTGGCTTCGTTGGCCCATGTCCCACTTGGGAGAGACAAGGGTCAGAACGGAAAGGACTTCTACAAATTGTGAGTCGGCGACTCTCTTGCACATTGTACTCCCACAACTTTCTATAATATCAGTGCTAATGTTTAAGCCTGTTCTCGAAGCACCAGGATCTGCGCAAGTACTTCAAGGGAGCCGAGGGCTTCAGTGCCGACGACGTGCAGAAAAGTGACAGGTACACCACATGTCAAGGACAGTTCCTCAAAGGAGAGCTCCATTCTTCCCTTTACAGGTTTGAGAAGCTCGGGACTGGCCTCCTTCTGTCCGTTCACATCCTCGCCAACACGATGGACAACGTGAGATCTCCACAGCTATCCATATACACCAAGGATGTCAATTTGACTATCGACTCAATTTCAGGAGCCGGTGTTCCGTGCGTTCTGCCGCGACACCATCGACAGGCACGTCGGACGAGGCTTGGACCCCTCTCTGTGGAAGGTTCGAGAAGCATTTCTCTTCAAACGCACCTATGGCCGACAAAGTCTTACGCTCTCGCTGTTCAGGCATTCTGGGGCATCTGGGTGGCATTCTTGGAGAGCAAGGGATCCGTGAGTGGGGACCAGAAGGCCGCCTGGGACAAACTGGGAACTGTATTCAACGACGAATGCCAGCACCAGCTCGCCAAGCACGGACTTCCCCACACATAAATCTGTTGTCAGCCTCTGCAACGGAACGTCATTTATCTTTATGAATTCAATGCTCCATTCGGCTACTCCAAATAAATGTTTTCCTCAACCTCGTATCTTCTGGGAACGCTCGTCTAGCACGGCTCTGTGAAGATGTTGAGAATGCTCAAATTGCGGTTCAATCACACAGAGCTATACATGGTGAACCATAAGTCCTTCAACGAGAACTAGTCGTATAAAAGGTGGTCTTTTATGTTGTACCAAATTCGAATTCGGAGGTCGAATAGAAAATTTTCTCCCAAACTTCGCTCAGGGTGAACGGTTATTTGGGGCGCTGATCACGAATTTGACAACGTTTGTGGTATCACGGTCGAGTACGGTATTTGACGGCAGGTGCAAATGACTAAGATAATTGTCACCGATCAGCCAAGCTCTTCTTAGCAACGGTTTCAGAACAGTGGCTGGAGCGATATCATGCAAAGAAGCTGTCTCACAATTATGGCTAAGCCTATCGAAGAGTTTGTATTGGTATTATATTGGGACCGCTTTCACGCTGCTTCACCCACGTACATATGTGGCCATTCTGTGAGACACGGAATTCGTGATCAACACAGCGATTCACCATTTACGCCTTTTCTGTCTTTTCATGAACCTGATTTTCTATTTATAACTGAAACATGGCTAACAGGAAAAATCCCCAATTCAGAAATTTTAGCAAATTTTCCATACCGAATTTTTCGCTCTGACCGTGGGGATTGCAGAGGGGGTGGAGTTTGTTGTATTGTTAAAGATTCAATAATTGTCACCAAAAGTGTGACAGTTATTGAATCTTTAACAATACAACAGCCTCAGGTCCGATGTTAAAGTCCTAGATTGTTTGGAACTCAAAACAATTCGATATTTAGAGTCACATTCGTTTATCGACCTCCTACGTCTACAACTACTGATGACGAAGCCCTTGTAGATGTTCTTTTTGACGTTTTCCTTCCAAATAAGCCTTTGATAATGCTTGGTGATTTCTATCTTAGAGTTGATTGGGTGTCATGGGGAGCGAGGGATCCGGGTTCCGTTAGATTGCTAGATTTTTTCATTACTTCGGCCTCACCCAAAACGTCAGAGAACCCACTCGAGGTTGTTCTATTCTAGATATCTTCAATGCCATTGCTTAGTGAAGTTGCTGTATCTGTTGCGTTGGGGTCATCAGATCACAGTGTCGTATCGTTTAACATTAATACTGATGAATTCCGCAAATCCATAAACTCCTCATCCAATTTTTAGTAAGGCAAACTATTCTACGCTTTCAGAGTACTGTTCTACAGTAGATTGGTGTAAAGTTCTTCAAGGTTATAGATCGGTAGACGAATGTATCAAAGGTTTTGTCATGCCATTTACACCGGATTAGCCACATACGTCGGTACGACTCAGGTCAAAGATACTGCATTACCACGCTATCCGAAACAGATATGTAATTTAATCTCGCAGAAACCGCTCCTTTTCAAGACTCTAGAAGATCCATTTCTTGCTCTCGTTACAAAATGGTCTGCTCTGAATTAGACTACCATTTGAGAAAATTTTTAGCAAATCGTGAGAAAAGGGCTGGTAATCTTACATGCAAAATCTCGATTTTCAAACTGATAAAATACAAGTTGAAGAAACGACCTATATTACCTGTACTTCATGGCGAGGAAGGAAATCAATATGTTGATGGCAGCACAAAAGTCGAAGCCTTAGGTTTTTCTCGTCGGTTTTCTCGCCTTCTGACGACTCTTCTCCAAATTTGTTTTCGGCCTTTAGCGAGGAGAGTAGTTGAGCACAGCCCAGTTGAGCTATTTGTTGCTCCAAGGGATGTTCTACTAGCTCTAAAGTCCTTGAAGACTTCTACTTCCATGAATTCTGACGTCCACTTCTCAAATAATTTTCAAAAAGTGCTCTCTATTGTTATATAAACCTCTGGCAATGATTTTTAATGTGTCCCTTTTGTATGGTGAAGTCCCGCGTTGCTGGAAAGGGGCAATTGTCACAGCTATCCCTAAAAGGTCAGATGCATCTCTATTCTCAAACTTCCGACCAATCAGCATATTTCCTACACCTATAAAAATCCTTGAGAAACTAATCCGAGACAAGCTTTGTCTTTGGCTTAGCAGCAACAATATCATTCCCGACGAACAGCACGGTTTTGTAGCCCACGCGTCGACTAGCACACAATTTTCTGACAATCTTTTTGAGTGGAGCGTGGCTATGTGTAACGGAAAGTCTGTGGATGTGGTGTATTTTGACCATTCAAAAGTTTTTGACAAAATCGACCATCGAAAATTGCTTGAAAAGCTGTATCATTTACTACCCAATTCTACACTTCTAAATTGGCTCAGTGCTTATATAAAGGACAGGGAACTTAGTGTCAAAGTGGGAAGCACATTTTCTAAATAGTATCCCTGTACAAGTGGTGTGCCACAGGGAGGTGTGCTTTCACCTCTCCTATTTCTTGTCTACACCCACGATTTACCAGCGAGGTTGGCTACTCATCCATCTGTAAAAGTTCAGATGTTTGCGGATGACATCAAAGTCTTTGGAGCATACAGTAGTGAGAACTATACACAGGTGCGCCTTCTTCTTCTTCTTCTTCTTCTTCTTCTTCAGCGTTTGTCCCGCTTAGTTGCGGGGTCCGCTTTCCTGGAATGTTGGCGCCATTTCTCCCGATCAAATGCCTGATCAGGGTGCAACCCAGCCATCTTCAAGTCCTGATGCAGCGTATCAAGCCACCGCTGTTTTGGTCGCCCTCGTGGCCGCCTACCGGGCACATCAAGGTTAAGACCAGTCTTTCGGACAGTGTCACCTTTTGCGCGAAGGACGTGGCCGTACCATCGCAGACGAGCTTCGCGCATCTTCTCAAATATCGGGGTGACACCGAACCTCTGCCGTATGGAGTCGTTGCGTACTCGATCCAAACGCGTAACTCCGGCCGTCCACCGCAGCATCTTCGTTTCCATTACGCTGAGGCGCCTTTCAATTTCTTTGGTAACGGGCCAGCACTCAGCTCCGTAAATAGCTACAGGCCGGATGACTGCTCTGTAGATCTTCGACTTGAGGCGCTCTGGTATCTTCTTGTCGCAGAGCACTCCCGTCAGAGAGCGCCATTTGGACCACGCTGCACTCACGCGTGAGTTGGCTTCAACGAGTAAACCGCCATCGGACGCGATTGCTGATCCCAAGTACTTGAATACCGAAGTACGTGGCAGCTCAATGCCATTTACCTTAATGGAGCTAGACTCGTCTTCATCAGTCGTCATATACTCGGTCTTCTTGACATTCAGTTTGAGTCCAAATCTCTCCAAGCGATCGCACCAAGCTTGTACCTGCCGCTGGAGTTCAATCTTGTCTTCGCTAGCAAGCATTACATCATCAGCATAAAGCAACGTCCAAGGGACTGGCTGCTGAAGATCACGCGATATGGCATCCATAACGACGACGAAGAGTAGTGGGGAGAGCGCAGACCCTTGATGTACTCCGATAGAGATGGGGAACTCCATCGACGTGCCTGCTGCAGCTTGCACTCGACTCTTTGGACAAGAGTACAGTATTCGTACCCACTCTATGAGCTCTTCGGGGACTCCATGTTTCCGTAAGGCATACCATATCACTTCACGCGGAACGCGATCAAAGGCCTTCTCCAAATCCAGGAAGGCAAGATGCACCGGCTTCTGTTTCTCGCGGTGTTTTTCTATCAGAAGACGAACGGCGTGTATGGCATCGACTGTGCCACAACCAGCTACGAAGCCGCACTGGTTGGTAGAGAGCTGGACGGTATCACGAATGCGCCCGTCGACAATCCGCTCGAAGATCTTCATGCTATGCGAAAGCAATCGGATTGGACGGTAGTTTGTGCAGTCTGCTGGACTGCCCTTCTTTTTCCAAATCGGAATCGTCGTGCTTCTCTGCCAGATATCGGGCACTTTCTTCTCCGCAATAACCTGGTTGAAGAACGTCGCCAGCCACTTCGTTGGGTACCAGGATTTCGACTTCCATAAGTCGGCCGCCAAATCATCGGGGCCCGTTGCCTTGCCCGGCTTCATCTTCTTCAAAGCCGCTTCTACCTCCTCTACGGTGATTTTCTGAACGGGACCGTATACAGGAGGAGAAGATGGAATGCTTGGATGAGCAAACTCTACTGTCGAGACTTCCTCGAAGTAGGTGCGCCATCGGTTCAAAACCTTCTTGCGGTCCATGAGTAGATGACCGTTCTCATCGTTGATGCCAAAGAACTTCTCAACATCCTCAGTCTGGCGATGGCGTACCTTCGCGAGTCGATAAAGAAATCGCTCGCCATCGCGCGACTCAAGCTTCCCGTTGACATCATCGTAATGAGTGGCTCTTGCAACGGCTACCGCCTTCTTAGCGGCTTTCTTGGCTTCCTGATACAGACGCCATTTATCGGCTGCCTTATCGCCGAGGAATGCGTGGTACAATCTCTTCTTCTCTCGGACTTTTTCCTTAACTTCGTTAGTCCACAGCCATGCCTGCTTATCGACCTTACGCCGTCCCGGTTTCGTAGTGCCGAGTTCGGAACGCGCAGCATTGAGAATAGCGTCGGTTGCTATTTGCCATGTCTCGTCGACGGTCGTGACCGTCGGCAACCGAATGCGCGAAGTAACAGCTGCTTCATTCTCTTTCAGTTGCCACCACTTAATTCTTGACGGACCGCTCCGTTCGACCTGCTTAAACATCGGTGGTGTGATCCTCATAGTGCAGATCAGTGGGCGGTGTTGTGTGGCGACCGTTTCATACGGCACGACCTTCGCGTCCGTGACAAGCCCTTGGTCACGATTTCGCACAAGGACAAAGTCGATCTGCGTTTTAGAATTCCCGCTGTAGAATGAGATAAGGTGGGATTCACGTTTTCGGAATCTGGTGTTCACGATGGTGAGGTCGTGCGACTCCGCGTACTCGAGGATACGCTCACCATCGGCGTTACGTGAACCAAAACCGAAACCACCATGACAGCTGTACCCGTCTTTCGCAGCGCCAACGTGCCCGTTAAGGTCACCTGCGACAATGATTACGTCTTGTGACGGAACTTCTGCTGTCTTCTCATCCAGCAGGCTCCAAAATTCATCCTTGGCTCGCTCAGAGCATCCAGTCTGTGGAGCATATGCAGAGAAAAGATGATACCGCCGCCGTTCTGCAGCGATTACGACCTTCATCAAGCGGTCATTGAAACGTTCCACGCTTGCAATCGCGTCTCGGAACCGTTCTGAGACGATTATGCCAACACCGCTGGTGGTCCTGGGACTGCCACACAGAACGGCTTTGTAGCCTCGGCCTATGTCCCTTGACTTGCTACAGGACCACATCGTCTCCTGCACCGCACACAAGTCAATCTTCCTTCGCTCCAGTGCCTCTGCCAACTCAAAGGAGCGGCCCGACAACGTACCCACATTCAGCGTTGCCACGCGGGTCTTGCTTACGTTGCGGGACTTTTGGACTAGCTCAGTTTCCCCCCGATGCCGTCCTCGCATCAGGGACCCTCGCATACTTTTCACACTCGCCGGGCTTTGCGAGTGCGCGTCGGCTCCCGCGGACGCCGTAGCATTATCTCGTGAAACATTCAGCACCATCAACCATATGATGTGACATGGGCTGTTCGTAGGCCGGCCTGTCACTAGGGCCTGTCGCCTGCATTCGAGTGTCCGTGTTCAGCTCGGCTCGCAAAAGCGAACAGTTTCCAGTGGCACCACGTGGAGGAACGGACATCGCCACCACAGGTGCGCCTTGCTCTCTCTCAATCCATATCCAACATGATGGAGTGGCGTCTGTTTGGTGGATACCAGTGAATCTCGCTAAAACTTCAGTGTTACACTTAGGTAACCTTGACGTCATGGACTATAGAAGAAATGGCACAATCTTGAAATCCGTAGATGAAGTTCGTGATTTGGGAGTTATTGTGAAATCCGACTTCACTTTTGAGGCGCACATTGACCAAAGTTTGTTCGGAATTTTTTTTTCAGTTTTGTTTGTCATCCTCAGGAATATTACCTGTAGGGATGCATCCGTTCTGTTAAAGCTTTATAAGGCACACGTGGTACCGATACTTGAGTATGTATCTCAAGTCTCGGGTCCACGTACAAAAAACTTCAGCCAGTTTTCACAGAAATTTTGTTTCGTAGGCGCATTGCAATTGTCAACAGCGTAATTCCTGACCATCACGAACGTTTGCAACTCTTCGGACTGAGAAGCCTACTGTACCGGCGGATATTCGGCGACCTGACCTTTTGCTTCAAAATTTTGAAAGGCGAAGCAAAACTCAAACCTAGCAAGTATTGGACACTGAGACCCACAAATGGAAGGACAAAAGTGATTTCACTGATGAATGTTCGAGTCGTCTGTAACTACGATAATACCATGAACTCCTTATTGTTCAGAACCTGGTGGCTTCAGAGGCTTCCACCTAGTGTCATTGATGCTGAGAACACCTCATCATTCAAGATTAGATTGAGAAAATTAAATCTCATGTCTACGCTTCGTGTTGCAGATTGCTAGGAGTATTTCCGCCAAACGTCGCCAGTGTGAAGTATGTGCCTTTACGGTATTCGCTGACCAACGCTTCCGCATGCCTCCGCTCTCTACTGGCTCCGGAGTAGAGAGCGAAGGTATGCGGAAGTGCTGATAAAATATTTCCTTTGAGGTCGAGTAACTACCAAATATGGAAGCCTGCAGACATCTGTAGATTGTGAACACTGGTTGCTTGAGTCTATTTCTGAAGATTTTTGATGCCTTTGCGTCTTCGTGGTTTCCGGGTGTACAGGAGCACGTTGTAGTTGTTAATAACTATGATTTATTCTTTTTGTATTTTATTTCCCTTTACTTTTAATTCGTTGTTGTGTTAGCGCTTTACCTACTCTCCGTTTAAGTTTTAATGGAGCAACGGTTTATGTTTATCATTATTAGGAGCTCTGTAAACTTTCCACGGATTCAAGCGTGACCAGGCATTTTTGTTAAGATGATCTAGGGTTGCTATACTTACCAGGGAACTACCTGGAGTGTAGGTCTGAATCAGCGATGAGGTGCATATGGATAGAAGCGCACCCCTCTGAGAAGTAACAATATGCAAGTATCTCGACCCGAGTACAACTTTGAGCAGGGTTACGGCACCTGGAAGCAGCACCATTACAATGGAGTGGTGAAGCAAGCAAGACGGCTGGTATCATATCACTCTCGAGATCATTGCTTATCCGAAGGTGAACGTCGACCGGACGGCTGAGTGGATAGCGTGGCAGACTTGCGAGTGAACCGTTGGGGGTTTGGATCCTGGGTGAGGCTTGTCTTCTGCATTTTTGCAAATCTCATTTTTTGGATGAGAGTTGACAGTTTGCAGGCAGTGACAGCGATGCAGGCAGGAAGCCAGTTTGCATAGTATTCACCGTTATACAGTACCGGACGCGTCTTTTGAATAGACGCCGAAAAAACCGCACTTTTGCGGTTTTTTCGGCGTCTATTCAAAAGACGCGTCCGGTACTGTATAACGGTGAATACTATGCAAACTGGCTTCTTGCCTGCATCGTTGTCACTGCCTGTGCAACTCAGATCCAAAACATGAGATTTGCAAAAATGCAGAAGACAAGCCTCACCCAGGATCCAAACCCCCAACGTTTCACTCGCAAGTCTGCCACGCTATCTACTCGGCCGTCCGGTCGACACTCACCTTCGGATAAGCAATGAACTCGAGAGTGATAAGATACCAGCCGTCTTGCTTGCTTCACCACTCCATTGTAATGGTGCGGCTTCCAGGGGCCGTAACTCTACTCAAATTGTACTCGGGTTGAGATACTTGCATATTGTTACTTCTCAGAGGGGGGCGCTTCTACCCATATGCACTGCATCGCTGGTTCAGACCTACACTTCAGGGGCCGGATTCATCAACGACTAACCCACAGGTATAGGGGTAGAGATACCCACGATGGAGCCTGCGTCTCTGACTCCTACATTATCTCTACCTGATTCTTATCTTATCTTTACCCCTTACACCCCGTATACCCACGGGTTTAACTGTTGATGAATCCGGCCCCAGGTAGTTCCCTGGTTAGAGTCGTTAGGTTTATTCTCAAGGGTGTTTTTATGAGGAAGGCCTATCAGTCTAATATATCAGTTTCTACTCAGTCAAATTATCATACTTTTATCTCAGTACGCTTCCTACGGCAGCTCTCTACCTGGCGTTGTAGTATCTTCTTCGATTACGAACTGTTTTGAATTTACGTGATAGGTATATTGCGTACGGCGTTCCATAGGGCCAAAGGTGGCATGTTCCATATTCTTTGGTCCGCTTGGAATTGTTGTCGTACTATCGAAGGCCTCTCCTATGGGACCGCCTGGGGCACACGCCTGCTCCTCGTTGGCCCTCGCAGATACTCGCGCTGCCCATAAAGGCTGATTTACTTTCAATCCACTGTAAGGTCTTTTAAAAATCGGGTTTTTTCGCTTGCCTTCTTGCTGTTCCTTCTGCATTAAACACCTCCGATTTGCCCTCCTATTCGTTTTTGTAGGTGTGGGGGACGGCGCTTGTTTCCATGGAAGATTCGCCTTGATTAGCTTGGAAATGTTCGCCTGTTTTTTCCTTATGTGGCGTCATGACGTATTCAATAAATAAATAAACAACCCCATAGACGAAAGCTGGACGAAATCGGTGATCATGACCGTAGTCACCCGTACCTTCGATAATCTGCCGGAATCAACCGTACTACCAAAAACGAAAAAAAAACAAAGGAAGGTTGAAGAGTTGGGTAGCGATGGGATGTGTTGCATAAAAAGGAAGGTTAATGGGTGACGGATATTTTATTTCTTGCTTGGCACGTAAAACATTTTAACTACAAAAACTGCGGAACCTTCGCGTTCAAATTTGATGAGGCTAAACTGAACTGTTCCAGTAATTCTGTTTTAAAAAAAATGGTCAAACAGTCGTAGAAGAGTTGGGCAGCGAAATCATAAAAAGTGCGTAAAAAGCCTCTTTGATGCTTAAATGTAACAATTTCAGAGTCTTGGCAGGCAGGCAGATCCAATGGATGGTAGTCTTCAAACCTGGATTATCTGCAACCTTCTGTGCCCCTCGATTCAATCGCACGGTACTCCTAACACTGGGGTCGACTTAGCTGCTAAGAAAGATCACTGCTGCGAGCTAACAATAAGAATGGTTCACCTGACTACTTGCTGAGGCTACGGCCAAGAGTACATCCGATCAAGGCATATGCATCACCTGTATCACCTGTCGTCCCGTTGATGATGATCTTCCTCGAGCGGGCGCCAGCAGCGTCTCCATTCGTTCCTGTCGCGTGCCAAAGTGCTTCAATGGATCCTCCTCGCTCGACGGACACGAAGAGGTCATATCGGTCGTTCACGGCTTTCACGTAGAAGTCCGACCAACGCGTTGGTGGGCGTCCTGGTGTCCTCTTGATCCCGAGAAATCCGGTCGGTAACGACTCTCGTCCAGCGGGTGTCTACGAAGCGCATTACGTGGCCGGCCCACTTAATTTTCGACAAATTGGCCAGTGACAGCGTCTCTGATCTTCAAACTCGGCGAAGCTCGGAACTCCGGAGACCTTCTCTTACTTGCGTGAGTCGTGTCACTCCGAGCATCGTCCTCTCGATTCAACGCTGCACAACACTGATCGCGTGTTCATCCTGCTTTCGTATAGCCCAGGTCTCTGAGGCGTATGTGGATGACCTTCTCCATGGTCCTTCTGGAAGAGGTGACGGTTCCGCCAGGTCGTCGGAGAGCGGTCATCTTGGTCTTGAAGTTGGTGAAGTTCCGGCGGGCATTGTGGATGCTCAACCCTGCCTCTGCAGCTCCTGCCAACACTTTCGCTCTTCTCTCCTTCAAGGCATACGCGTATATGCATATGTAAGCTAAATATGCATGTGAGAAGAGTGTGGTTCTCTTGGGGCAGACTGGTGGGTAGGACAGGCTTACGAAGTTCAATCCACACGGTTATATGTGAATCCCCCTCATTAAAGTGTAGAGAGAGTTTGGGACTGTGATGGGAGCCGAAGTTAAGCATTCACCTCGCCAACCCTTTGCCTTTTCAGGATCTCTTAAAAAGGAACAAATGGAAAAGGAAACTATGCATCTCGCAAACGAGCAAATCCCTTAGAGTAAACCCTGTCCAGTAGCCAAATAGTAGAAAATTGTGAGAAACTAA
>CANDYH010001033.1:0-16088 GCA_947396885.1 Heligmosomoides polygyrus polygyrus | reverse complement strand
GGCATCCTGTCGTTCAAGCGTCAGCCGTGCTCTAGAGCTCTTGCTGAGAGAAGCACAACTAAATGTATTTGAAAGGAAGTTTGCTGAAATACTTGTTTTTCTTAAAGAAAAGGGTCAAACGGGCGATGAGTGATTACTTGGAAAAGAATATCTCGGTTGGTCCCCTTACATTTGCTCCGTTCTATTGCAACAAACGCTTTTGCATTCCTATAGGACGTACCACTACATGGGCGTCATTCTCGAATCGAGATGCCGTCCTTGACACAACGATGATAAGCGAACGCTTTCATCTGCGCATCAAAGACGAGTTCCTGCACCGCAACGGCAACTCACGCTTGGATGCTCTTGTCGATTTGCTGATAAAATGTGTGGAGGATCTATCCGGGTTCCATCGAAGTTAAAGTAATTTCATTTCATTTTCATTTTCTTGTTCAGTGTGAAACAGTTTTTCCTCCAAGAGCGTTAAAGCACGGTTTAACAATTCCAGGAACGCCGCCGCTTGGTTACCTGCTCCTTCCGACTAGAAGAAAACACACAAGTGTCATCGGTTAGCCAGGGATATTTATAAAGGGAAGGAGGAGATGATTACCGAAGCTGGTGAAAATCATTGGCATATCCTCAACAGGGACCGCACGAAGACCTATGAGGTGTTTTTGGATGGCCAGTGTTTTTGCCACCATACAGTAAGTTTTACGATTTTTCAGCAGCTGTAGAAGTTGAAGGAAATTACTTACGAATTTAGAAAAATACTCACTGCGTCCAGTTGCGGGGTTTGCGCGTATACGTGGAGGTGTACGTGCTTGGATAATCGCAGCGGAATTAGCTGCCACCATAGGCATGCAGTCAAAATGTTCGCCACAAGGAAGGAAACTCAGGATTACCTGAAGCCTCTGTTTCTGACGCTATAGGAGAAACCAGCACTGCACAGGAGGGTGGATCCTGCGCCTACAGCAGCGAAGTGCAAAGCACAGCGATCAGTGTGAGGAAGAACACCGCCAAGCTCGCTACCAAACGCTGAACGCCATTAGAGACGTGAGGACTTAGGGAAGTACTTAATATTTTAGAGCAACCACAAATTTACACGGGTATTTCCAGACCTATGCTGTTGTGGAAGCCGCAGCAAAATCCTTGGCCAGAATGAACACAGATGAGGCCAAAATGAAGCTAGACGAAATTCTAGCCCATTTGCACTTGCTGTCGACGTTGCTCAGCCATATACCTCTACTTCTTACGCTCCTCGACCGGAGATGACACAAATTGGAGGGAAACCAAAAATTGCCAAAATCCCATTGCGACAGGTACTTTTCATCAGAGGGAATGACCTATTCTAAAAGTATACCGTGCAACAAACTTTTCAGCGAAAGAAAAAGACGCAACAGAAGAAACCTGCACTAGATCTTCACAAGGAAGTACAAGAGATGGCAGGTCGCGATACCAGCGCCAATAAAGGGACTCACACCTCTAGTTAATCTAGTTAATAATGTTGCATTAATTTTGTATAGCACTGAAAATCCTGCAATCTATTATGCCTTAATAATCAAGCAACTGCACATAATCAAGGCCCATAATACCTCGTTTATTAATACCTTGTTGAAATAAATATTTCGACATGAAAGAGTAAAACATGAACAGATCCGTTAATGGTGTTGCAACAACTGATGCGACTCCAAGCAAAGCCACTACTTTGACGGACGTTTTGGTGCCATTAGTAGTTAGTAAAACGAATCGGCAATTCCTTATGACTCTTCCGAAAACTTCCAATGGGTACACGTCAAACATTCACACGTGGCAAACACAGAAGAATCGAAAGAGTCATGGAAGAATACGGCGAAATCATGGAAGAATATGGCACAACAAGGTGTGCGGAAGATGAGGCTCGCAGTGAATGAGCCAGCTCAGAGCAGGAATAGCAGATTAGGCGGACATCGGGTTGCTAGGGGTCAGGAGATTAGGCGGGATATCGTGTAGACGGGGTCATGAGACAGGTCAGGCGGCATGGATGGACAGGTCAGGGCACACGACGTGTGCACGAGGCAGCGGCGGCGAGCCCTGACGCGCCGCGACCGCGCCGTCAGCCGGTGATACCGTGTATATATATATATATATATGCTTTTATTGCAATAATACTCGGTCTCCATCATCATCATCATCATCGTCATCATTACCATTTTCGTTAGCGTCTGTCCCGCTTAGTGGCAGGGTCCGCTCTTCTGGTGTGGTGAGGCCAGTTATCCCGATCAAATGCTTGATCAGGTGCACACCAGCCATCTTTAAGTCCAGGTGCAACTTGTCTAGCCAACGCTGCTTTGGACGTCCTCTGGGCCGCTTTCCAGGGACCTCAAGGTTCAGGCCAATCTTACGGACGTTGCCATCGTTAGAGCGAAGAAACGTGGCCGTACCATCGAAGACGAGCTTCGCGCAGCTTCTCGGCTATCGGGGCGACACCGAACCTCTTTCGTATGGTTTCATTGCGAACGCGGTCCAAACGCGTAAACACCAGCCGTCCACCGTAGCATTTTCGTCTCCATTACCCGGAGGCGGCTTTCAATTTCCTTCGTCACTCAGCACCACACATCGCTACAGAGTAGATGACTGTTCTATAAACCTCGATTTGAGGTGCAGGTATTGTCCTGTCACAAAGCACCCCAGTCGGTGAGTGTAATTTGGACCAGGCTGCACTCACGCGCGTGTTCATCTCCAACTTTAGGCTGCCATCGGACGTGATCGTTGATCCGAGATACTTGAAAGATGTCACTCGTGAGAGCTCAGTACCATTGATCTTAATAGATTCATGCTCATTCACATCCGTCTTCAAGTATTCCGTCTTTTTGACGTTTAGCTTGAGATCGAACAATGCCAGGCGATCGCACCACGCCTGCCTGTGCCTGTCGCTCGAGTTCGGTTTTGTCTTCACATGCAAGCATGACGTCGTCAGCATACAGCAATGTCCAAGGTGCCACCATTTGGAGATCTCGTGATATTGCATCCATCACGACGACGAAGAGCAGTGGCGATAGCGCAAATCCCTGATGCACCCCTACAGAGATGGGAAATTTCCGTCGTTGTGCCCGCTGGTGCTCGCACTTGACTCCTTGGGCAAAAGTACAGAATGCGCACCCACTCAATAAGCTTTTCAGGAACACCATGTTCTCGCAACGCGACCATATAACATCTCGCGGAACGCGGTCGAAGGCTTCTCCAAGTCAAGGAAGGCAAAATGCACCGGTTTCTGTTTCTCGCGGTGCTTCCCTAGCAGAAGGCGAACGGCGTGAGTAGCATCAACGGTGCCACAGCCAGATACGAAACCACACTGATTCGTGAAAGCTGGACGACATCCCGGATACGTCCGCCGACAATTCGCTCAAAGATTTTCATGGTGTGCGAAAGAAGACGAATTGGACGGTAACTAGCGCAGTCCGCAGGACTGCCCTTCTTCTTCCAAATCGGGATGGTCGTGCTTTGCTGCCAGCTCTCGGGCACTTTCTTCTCAGCAACAACCTGATTGAAAAACTCTGTCAGCCAGTCAGCAGGGCACCAGCCCTTCGACTTCCACAGGTCGGCTGGCAGGTCATCGAGACCAGTGGCTTTGCCTGACTTTATCTTCCTCAGGGCTGCTTCGCTTTCGCTCATTGTGATCTTCTGAACAGGACCGTATACAGGAGATGTAAAAGGAATAGCAGGATGCTCAAATTTAACATTCGAGATTCCTTGAAGTAGTCGTGCCATCGCTTCACAGCCCTCTTACGATCCATTAGAAGGTGACCATTCTCGTCGTTATGCCAAAGAACTTCTCTATGTCTTCTGCTTGGCGACAGCGAGCTTTGGCGAAGTCGGTAAAGATAACGCTCACCATCGCGCGTTTCCAGTTTTTCGCTGACTTCAGCGTAGTATGCGGCTTTAGCGGCAGTCACTGCCTTCTTTGCCGCTTTTTTCGCTTCTCGATAATTCCGCCAATTTGTGAACTGTTTTATCACCGATAAATACGTGATAGAGCGTTTCTTTTGTCGGAATTTTTCTTTGACATCATCAGTCCATAGCCATGCCTGCTTGTCGTCCAGGCTTCGCTGTGCCGAGTTCGAGGCGTGCAGCCCGGGTTATCGCATCGATAGCACCCTTCCAGGTTTCGACGACAGTTGTCACAGTTGGCAATCGAATGCAGAAATAACTGCCGCTTCCTTTTCACTCAGTCCCACCATTTGATTCTAGCCGACGCGCATCGTTCGGCATGTTTACACCACGAAGGTGTGATCTTCAGCGAGCAGATCAGAGGACGGTGTTGCGTAGCAACCGTCTCATACGGCACGGTCTTCGCGTCTGTGACAAGGTCGTGGTCGCGACGCCTAACGAGGACATAGTCAATCTGCGTCTTAGCGTTCCCGCTATAAAACGAGATGAGGTGAGAGTCACGCTTTCGAAATTTGGTATTCACGATGGTGAGGTCATGTGAGTCTACATACTCAAGTATACGCTCAATATCAGCGTTGCGCGACCCATATCCAAAACCACCATGACAGCTTTCGTTGCTCCGACGTGACCATTAAGGTCACCTGCCACCACAATCATGTCTTGTGACGGCACTTCCGCTGTCTTCTCATCAAGCAGGGACCAGAACTCGTCCTTGGTTTGCTCGGGGGGAACCTGTCTGCAGAGCATACGCGGAAAAGAAATGACATCGTCGCTCTTCTACGACGACAGCAATCTTCATCAAGTGGTCATCAAAACGTTCTACGCTTGCAATCGCGTCACGAAAAACGTTTGGAGACGGTCATAGCGACACCACTGGTGGTCCTGGGAGGCCGCACAAAACGGCCTTGAAGCCACAGCCAATGTCCCTCGACTTGAAGCAGGACCACCTCGTCTCCTGCACAGCACAAAAGTCTATCCTTCGCTGTAGTGCTTCAACCAACTCGCACGAGCGGCCCGTCAACGTAACCACATTCAACGTTGCTACGCGGGTCTTGCCTACGTTACGGGACTTTCGGACTAGCTCAGTTGCCCCCGATGCCGTCCTCGCATCAGGGACCCTCGCACACTTTTCACACTCGCCGTGCTTTGCGAGTGCGCGTCGGCTCCCGCGGACGCGTAGCATTACCTCGAAAGCTCTGAAACGTCGTCAACCATATGATGTGACAAAATGTTCGTAGGCCGGTCTGTCACTAGGGCCTGTCGCCTGCATTCGAAATGCTCGGCTCGCAGAAGGCAAGCAGTTTCCAGTGGCACCACGTGGAGGAACAGACATCGCCACCAAGATAGGAAAGTATTTCTCTAGTTTAAACAGAATAGAAACAAAACAAAACGGAACCAGTCGGGGAAGCAAATAAGCAAAGCGGATGATAGTAAATTGAAGCAACAGACAAAACCAAAATCATTAAGTTAACTGGAGATTTTTTTGGGAATACCTGACAGAAGGCCTCATCTATTGCTTTAGCAATGTTGGTGAGATGCTTTTTTTAGAATTTTAGCAGCTCAGCTCCAGCTTGACGTGATAATATGCCTGTCTTTATATTACTTTTATTTTATGAGTTTGGGCTTCACCTATGTTGATTTGAACAACTCAAAAGTTGTAACTTGTTGATCTCTAGAAATGAAATTGGTCTCGAATGATGACGGGGGCAGTCATCAACACCCTCAAAGGCATTCCCATTTATCGCTTCTGAAAAAACGTGATCTATGAACTAAAACGTGATCTAGGAACTAGGAGTCGATGTCTCATATTGTTTCAGGATCACTACGGTAATGTTGTTCTCAGATAGGTTGGCTACGACATCCTCTATACACCTTCTTCATCGATCTCCTAGTGCTCTCTTTATCTATATTGTACTAATCAAAAGCATGCAAATCCATGCAGGAATGATCTCCGCTCTTGTTCAGAGTGCAACTGAAAACTGCTTGCTTTTGCTGTTTCAGCTGAACACAAACTTTCGAGTTCGAAAATAAAATCTATAGAATTACTTTTAACTACTTTAACTGCTTCTATTTAGTCTCTCTTTGTTATTTTTAGTGTGAAAAAGATGACAAGGTTTACAATTAATTTGGATTTTTATGTTAGATATGCTACTTTTGCGATATCGTTAAACTCGAAAGGGTAGGGTGTCATTAGCAGCTTTATCCAAAAATGCTCTTTTTAATATAGAAAATTTTTGTCTTAGTTGTCGTCAAGATTTTCTAAAATAATAGCAGTTAGGAATTAGTACATTTTCTAAGGTGATTTCATTCAGTAGTGAACTTTTTATGGGTGTTGATATTGCAAATGTACTTTAGTACGTTCTTTAATAGGGCGTGTAGTAATGCCTACGTACTGCAAATAACTCGCCTTGCATCTCAAGCAATACACTACCTTTAAGATTTTAGATGACAGTTAAAACTGAATTTTATGCATTTATTAATGACAAAGCTAGTAGCCGGCAAAGTAACACAACTTTGAAACTCCATGATAGTAGAAGTAGAACAGTTACGGAGCGTGCCAAGCTCTTCTAGGCAATTAACCTCCGAATACGTGGGACCTCAGCAGAGACTGCCTCGCGTGCAGGAAAACCGTGTATCAAAAAGATTTGTTAAGCAACAATCAACGATGAAGGTAAGTGAGATAAAATATGTTGAAAATTTCGTCGTCCGGGGCTGGCCGGGTAGGGTCTGTCGACTGCGGCGGCGGCAGACCCGACGTCAAAACAGCGACGTGGACAATGACGAAAGGACGGCGAGGGCCCTGTCCGTCTGCCTTTTTACCAGCGATTGCCGCCCAGATTGCCCCTCTTGACGGGTGACCTCTTGGTCTGTCGCATCGCATGCCGCCCCCACTGGAGCTGTTGTCCTCGACAGCTGAAAGGTCTTCTTCAGCTCAGGGAATGGCAGCAAATCAAATGCTTTTTTTCCTTCCGGACTCGAGCAGTATTTTGGCACATCCTATGGTGGAATCCGTGCTATAAAATGTCAATGCCGACTCCGGAGCACCCACTTCACAGAACACTCGTAAATTCTTAATTTTTGAACTTGCAGTCTTAAAACACTGTCCCGCTTTGGCAGGCTTCGTAACAGTTTCGTAAAACATTTGCCAAGTTTCTGAAAGCTCGACAGTTGAAAGGTCTTCTTCAGCTCAGGTAACGGCAGCAAATCAAGTGTCCTTTTCCTTATGGACTCGAACGGTATTCTGGTACATCTTATGGTGGAATCCGTGCCATAAAACGTCAGTGCTGACTCCGGAGCACCAACTTCACAGAACACTCGTTCATTCTCAATTTTTGAACTTGCAGTCTTAAAACACCGCCCTGCTCCGGCACGCTTTGCAACAGCTTCATAAAGCATTTGCCAGATTTCTGACATTTTCTTCCAGGTGCCGATGCTCTTCTTCACTACAGGGAGAGACGCCGTGACAATATGCGGCCTCTCTTTTATATATTCTCTTACAAGTCCATGAACTTCAGCTACTGACTGCAGTAACTGAGCTTTATAGTTCCCCATTCCCTCATCCATAGAACACACAGAAGCTCCTTGGTTTGAGATTACTGCTGAGGAAAAATTCGGGCCTATGCCATGCAAAATGAAATAAGGGCCTTCACCCGTTGAATGATGGGAGTCATACTATAAGCCAGCACGCAAAATGGGAGCCTTATATCCCATTCCATTAGAGCTGTCGCCTTAGAATGGCCACTATGGTCCAGTTCAAACATTCGGTTACACCATTTTCTCGGGGATCTTAGTTATATTGGTAAGCTCTTCCATGACTTGATTCTCAAGTTCGCTTCCTTTATCCGGCAAAATCGTCCTTTGCCAACGGCAGCATTCTGCTATCCAACGCTTGAATATCGCTTTTACTAAAGTCTTATCCCAAACTGGGTAAGCAGCTGCTAATTTGGAGAAGTGGTCAATAACCGTAACGGTTTCCAGCAGTCGTTAGACCTAATTCAAGCACACCAACGCCTATAATCTCGTACGGCGTCGTTGTGGCTTCCGGCTTCAGTGAAGGTACCATCTTTTGACTTCGATTCTGATCAAATCACCTCTGACATTCTCTGGTTAACCTTTTAATACCTTGAGTCATAGTTGGCCAAAAACTTCATTATTTAGCATATTCAGTAACTTGTGCGCACTCAAATTTCCAGCAAACAGCAAAGCAAACTCCGCATGGCCCTCATGAAAAATCTCTCAGCGCACTCTTTGGAGTTACGAATGTTAAACTACAGTCGACCTGATACATTTTTAGATCTCCTTCATCAATCACAAAATCTGCCACTCCCGCTGGTTTTGCGGCACCAGCCCATTTAACTTTTTTCTCTTTCGCGTTGCTTGCCCTCAGTATCTTTAGAATTTGCGCAAAATCTTCGTTTTTTTTCAAGTTCCGTCATCCTTTTAGTTTTCCACTGCGGGCGTTTTGCATTTACCACCACATCGTCAATTCCTCGCATGGATTCAACATTTATCCACTGTTCTGCATCCCTAATCGAGGCGTCCACCACCACATTGGACTTGCCTTTAACATACTTAATGTCAAGATTATACCTCTGTAGATTCATTGACCACCGCAGAACCATAGAGGAAACATTGGTACGGTTGAATGGAGCTTGAAGGGTTGGTGGTCTGGCATCACGACAGTCGGCAGTCAATAAAAACATGTGTAACTGCCTCATTTCGAAGAAAACTGCCAATTCTACTAGGTCTGCAACATGATACCGGCGCTCCGCATTGCTTAAGCCTTTTGAAGCAAAGTACACTGGATGGAATTCTTTGTCATCATCTTCCTGTGAGAGGACAGCTCCTAGACCGATTGTGGACGAATCAGAACGAATAACAAAGGGTCTAGACCCATTCCTACCACCTCTATGCTTGGCTGTGTTAACATGGGGAAAGTCGAGATCATCAGCTTTACATCTTAAAAAGCTGCTTATGTTAAGAGGTACATTGCCACCCTAATTTCGAGGAAATAAGCAAAAACAAGCATCCTGTTTTCTTCCTAAATTCAAAGCAAAACTTGCGATCAAGGATAAAGGATAAAGGGCGGCGTTACTGAATCCTTTTTAGGATGCTTCACGCATTCTACCTCTACAGGATATTGTGGAGGCGACTTGAATGTGTATATGGCCATACAATGAGTTGCGGTGGCTAGCCGATTAACAATATGGCGCTCTCTCCTTCCCAGACAAGTCTGGTACCAGTTCACCGACCCCGGAGGAATGGAAGGCTTGGCTGGCCGAAAAACAGGAACCTGGCATCGGGTGTGTGCGACAGCCAGCGCCTCTTCCGGCGGCACCACACGAGCCCTTGCGAGAGTTCCTGAGTTTCTCTATCGCGGTAGTTCTTAAATTTCTCCACCTTCTTCGAGTCCATATGGATACCTCTTCTGTCGATACGGCTGCATCAGTACACATTTTTTAGCCTTGAGTCTCAATTCTGCGTTCTTAACTTCCTATACACCTCTCTTAGTAGCTCGATGTGTCACTCACGTGCATTTGTGCAAACTATTATGTCATCAGTGTAACAAAAAACCTTCGAGCCTAGGAGGTCACGCAACACCGCGTCTATAAGTCTCTAGAAAACCGGTGGGCATGTACTTAATCCGAACACAGTGACCCCAAACTGAAATCCCTCTGTTGTTGTAAGTACAGACTTTTCTCGAGCGTCCTCCGTATGAGGGATTGTCCAGTACCACTATAGAGATCGAGCGTGTAGAAATATGGCTTTCCAGAAAGGCTCTGGAAGACCGTATTTATCATGGGTGAGGGATACGAATCCAACTTCTATCTACAACTCTCTGTAGACCACGTGCAATCTGAGACTACTATCCTTTTTTCCACCAACACTATTGGGAACGCCCATTCAGAACTTTTTCAATAATTTCCTTGCTCTCCAGGTCCGCCTGCTGTTTTTCAAACTTGCTCAGTATTCTTAGCGGCACTGTCCATCCTTCATTTTAACCAGTTTATGCTTTCCCGTATCAATATTCATTTTTCTCCCAGTAATTCACGTCAGTTCTCTATCACACACTAAAAATGCGTTGGAGAATTCATTTAGAACGGTTTGGATATCTTCATCCAATTCTTCTACTCCCGAGCTCTCTCTCTCACTTGCCCGTGCAGGAAACGGTTCTTCTCTGTCTCACTAATTTCTACTGTTCCACTGTACAGCATTAGTGGTTCAAGTCCTCCAATCTTCTCGCCACTTCTTTGTTTTTATTACCGAAATTCTTCGCCTTCTGTCGTGATCACTGCTTGGTCGCTGTTATTTATCATGGGTGCTTCTACCTACTGGTTTCGAATATTAAACATCTCAGCTGCCACTTCATCACATCAGTCTGATATCACTCACATCAGTCTGATATCAATGCTTTACCGTGTGATGGAATGTAGGTTCGTCTAGTTACCACCACCTTTCTAGCTGTTTCTTTTTGGTCTAATGTTTCTTTAGGTGTTAGAGATACTTGCGCGCCAAGCTTATCCAGTGCGTTGGTACCTAATAGTATCTCCTCGCCTTTCTACACTATTTTTGCCAGCTTTTTTTATACTCAAGTAGGAGGATAGCACACCCGTGTCCCTAAGGACCTGTTCATACTTCGAGCGAATGTGAAATGCTCTATCGGCTTTTCCACCACCTTTCAGCCTGACCACCACCTTGGCAGCTCATAAAAAGGCCACTTGGATGCCTTTGGCGTTTATGTACTGGCACCATTAATGTCATAGGTCGTACCTCCAGGCTGTTCACCTCATACCCAGCATTCCGGGCTTGGGCAAGTAATCCCACCGGTATGATGCTTATCACCCTGAACCTAGAACTGCCGGTACTCAAGTATGGACTAATTTTGTCCAAACTGACATACTTCTCCTGATGAGCGGGGTCTCTTCGATCGCTCTCAGCCATAGGCTTTGCGCAGTCGTGATTAGTCTTGAAATCTTTTCATGTTCCTCACCTAATTCACGCTTTCCATAGATTCGGTTAACCTGAGCCTTCTCAACTGGGCACTCTTTACCAATATCTCTAATGTTATGCCTGTTATAGCACTTTCTTTGCTTTTTACTTCCGCCACTATGTGTTTTTTCTCTAGCACTACCACCGCTAGCCTTTGACTGCTGCTACCACCCATATCCTGGAAACTCGGGTGCTCTCTCCCAAGACTCCGCTCTACCGTCACACTATTATCAGTGGTTGTTCTCTGTAAAAGTTTGGAATCCTTTCTAACCGATTTTTATGATATCCCTTGACCTCTTTCTCCAACTATCTCATTTCTACCTCGACTAGTTATCTTTGGTAGGCATTACGGATTTAGCTGTTTGAGCGAAAGAGCCAGATAATTCACTGATTCGTACGCTGTTTTCGAGTCTCACGCCTAACGTACTGAGCAAGTGAACCTGCTCTAGAAAATTCGTGAGGTTATCCAAAAATATCTGCGCATACTCCAAAGACCTGTCTCCTATACTACACGCAGGGTTAGCTTGGCTTCTAAGTTTTTATAACACTACACAGGTTTCCGCTACACTTTGAACTTTTCGTCGGCATAAATTCTTTAACTCCGTAAGCACTCTAACCGACCCGCCTTGAAGTCACCTTGCAAGAGTCTCTTAACTCTTCAATAACTGCTTCGAACCCTTGCTCCACTACGGCACTGGGTAACGAGCAGAAAACAGTCTTCGCCATACCCTCAAGATGGTCATCTACAAGTATAACCAGCAATGTATGATCAACGAAGCAATGTATGATTGCTCTATAATTCCTTACGGCTCTTCAAATGAACTCAGTAAATTTTTCGAATTTTTACCTGTGAATACTCCGGGGTTTCCGCGCGCATTTGACTGCATCATTGCCATTAAGTTTGCAAACTCCTGACCTCTCTTACTATGAACTGCTTTCTCCGAGATCGCCGAATGTGTCTTCCAATGCTGAACAAAGGGTGCTGCAGTCCGCGGCATCGATGTGCTCGCCACCTTGATCTGAACATCGCTTTAGTTAATTGTGGTATTTTCTTCTCTTATTACTTAATGTAGCCTACCATTGTCTCTGTCAGCTCCCAGATCTTCTTCTTTGATCTCTCGCATCACTCATCTCGTCTGCTGTCGAACCTTTGACAGTACATCACGTATGTCTCGCACGTTCATCTGAAACATGTCGCATACATCAGCCATTAGCTCGCACTCACTTTCTATCGTCACAAAATAGTCGGTGAGGTCCTCCAGGCTTTCTGTTCCCTCCCGCTCAAGTGCTATAAATAGTTCTCTGCCAAACTGCTTGTACCCTATCATGCTTGCCCGCAACTGTTGTAAAATTTCACACATCCGCTTTGTCTGCTCCACAAAATCCTTGTCTATCTGCACTCGACACTTTCCCACTATTTCGGTGTCGCCTGATTCTTATTAATCCGACATTGTAGCCCTCTAATGTATTCTATAAATTTTCCAATTGGTCCGCTACGTCCACTGTTGAGAATTCCTTAGCGACATCGCTCACCTGGATGGCCGGATCACTCTCCATTCTCGAATCCGCGTGGTCTTCCGCAGTTCTTAACGCCGCACTTGTGAAACGAGATTCATTAATTTCCATGGATCTAGGCATGACAGCGAGTCAGCCGGCTCGAGGATTGAAAACTCAATACGATCAATTCAGCGGCACACCGCTCTTATTATCTGGACTCTTCCAAAACCTTAACACTCTATACACTTGTGGAATTCTCACTCAGGTTGACGCTCACTCCGGTTGACGCTCTCACTCAGCGAGTATTTTTCACAGGATTATTTTTTGCCTTGTTTTCCTTCCTACTGGACTAAGCACTCACTGGCACCCTCTTCTATGCCTTGCTTGTCTTTGCTCTGAACAGCTCTGGCGCCCATCTCTGGGCCTTGACTTCTTTGGCAAAACAGTGATCTGGCAACCTCGACCTCAAGACTCGGCCAATTCCCTCCTTTTCTACACTCATACTTGAACGTTCCCGCGTCTCGAGAGCAATAGCGCTGTTTAGTCTAGTACTCGGCGGGCTCGGCTCATGTACGGATGGTATTAGGCCTTTAAAATTAACCTACGAGTACGCGGGACCGTAGCAAGGACTGATCTCGTGCACAACCACGGTTAGAAGGATTTATTTAGCCAATAATCAACGATGAAGGTAGATGAGATGAAATATGACGAAAATTCGTTGTGCCTGGCTGGCAGGCAGGGTCTGACTGCTACGGCGGCGGCAGGCAGTGCTGGGTCTGGGTACGACGACGGCAGTGCAGGACAATGATGAAGACGAGGAGGGCGGCTGGCAGCGGCTTACCCGACGTCAAAAGCCGTGACGTGGGCCAATGACGAAACGATGACGAGAGTCCTGTCTACCGGCTGCCTTTTATACCAGCCGGTTGCCGCCCAGATCTCGCCTCTTGACCGGGCGACCTCTTCGTCTATCGCACCACAACAGTCTTCCTTACATTTGATGCCAACGTTGTGGTTTCCAAAATCCTTTATAGCATGGCGCACTAGGGAGGCTCCCGAATGCGTGGTGGAGAAATCGCATACAGTCTTTAATGCACAAACAAGTGAGCACAGAAAATAAGAGAGATCGGGGTACCGAAGTCTATGAAGCATATAATTAAAATTTTATTGCCAGTACGATGGCACAAAATGGTTGAAATGGAAATCAAATTCATATCATATCCAAGCTTTTTACATCTTCATGCCAGAGATGCGTTTTCCTTCCGAAATGATAACTAGTAAAACCAATCCAATTCGACAATATCAATAATATCCAGCAAAAAAATCATCAAGTAATCCACAAAACAATAATATTCATCAAAATCACCAACAAAACTCAACCGTTCTGTAGGAACGTAGTAACATCAGAGTACGTAGGAATAATTAATCTCCTAAACCTAGGTAGGAGTTATATGGATACAATTGCCAGATTTTTCGGAGAGTTTGTAAGGTAGATAGCAGCCTAGTTAGTTCACTGGTGAGTAACTAAGTAAAATAGTTTTCTCACAGGTAACGATTTATTTTTATACCTTTTCAAAAGATTAATAATTCTTCGCTTATCATTATCACAATTCAGTAAGGAAACAATTCAAAAGTTAGGTTAAAATGACGTACCAATTCTGACAACAATTTGTTTCTGAAGAGAAAAAAACGTTCAGCTGTGCACAACCGTTTCAACAACGTAGGAGTGAAGACGAGACGAATGGGATCTCTTCTGTTGACCTGTTTTAGCTGCAGCTAAGCAATTTGTGGTACATCTTTGGCTTCGCCAGAGTAGGCCTATGCTGTGATGGTTCGGCCTGGTTCCAGAAAGTTGTAGTGAATCACTCAGCTTTAAATTGAACTAAAATAAAAAAAAATTGATTTTTCGTCATATTTCAATGTCTTTTAAGAAGCACAACTATTAAGCGCTGGTGAAGCACGAGACACTTATTTCGTCAGATAGGGCAAAGAATTCAAAAGAAATTAATTGGGTTTTGTATAGATATATTTTGTATGTATGTACGAATGAAAAGAAAGTAGTTGTACAAAAATCGCCAGAACTTTTTGGCCAACCTAATGTCAAGTATGTATATACGTATGCAAAAACAAGAGGATAGAATAGTAAAAACAGGATCAAGCTGAAGACACCTTAGTAACAGCTTGTTATTACTGGCTGTTATTAATACCAGTAGAATCCAACCATTTAATCGTAATGAGAACCCGTTATAAACTTAAACTGGTATTGGAGTACATCCGGTTTGCCCTCTGGTAGACGCACGTAGTTAGCAGAAATAAACAAAGACGAACATAAGGTTTTGTTTATAAAATACTCGTTTCGCCTCTCAACTTGAGAGTCTTTTATGTAGAAGAGTTACCCGAATTTTCCTCGTTAAATAAGTATTCTTTTAAAAAATATAAGTATTTGTTATAATTTTTTGTTTACATTATTATTTTTGTTTGTTGATGTTCAAAGTCCCCCTTTCTTCAATAATTACCTGGATTTAGTTTATTGATCAAAATTTTGAAACCTCCATAAACTGTCTCAAAAAAGGACATATGCAATCAGCTATTACAAAAAGGAGAGTTTCTAATTAGTCGGTGGAACGCCAGTGCTGCAAGGAGCAGAAAGCGAAAGCGAATAGGCTGCAATAGCGAGGGAGGTTGAGTGTGGTCAGAGCAAGACCTGATGTTCAAGATACGCAGCATAGACGCGTACATTTGAACTACCGTGTTGATCTATGTATGGTAGGGCACATGTGTTAAATACTTACCTAGAAACGCTTTTGCATAGATGAAGTTTACCAAGTGTGCCATGCGCGCCGGGGTAACAAATAATAGATAATAGACGAGGCTACGTCACGCCTATCGGCGTGCCTCGCACTTGCGCGCTTCGAGCGATGTTGCAGTATCACTAAGCTAAGGACAATCACATCCAGTTAGCTGCTTTGCTTAAGCAGCTTATTATATTCGAACCTTGCTCTACCTTCCTTAAGATCAGGGGCCAGATTCATCAACCGATTATCGGCCGGTAGCGGTATATCGGTTGTCGTATATGTATCTTTCTGTATCACTTACTACGCAGGCCGATATGGTGAGACCGCTGTGAGATGATAGCGGCGGTATCGTTGATGAATCTTGCCCCAGGTGACTAGTTTTGTGGTATGAAGTCATCCAGAATCCCCTTACCACCACTATGCTTAACATCAGCATCATCTCAAGACGGTGATGACATTGCTTGTGCTAATCAGTGCCGTCGTCCCCTATACCCTTAGACAACCCTCCTGATGCCCACAGCACGTTCCCCACCTCACTGTAGCGGCAATTTGACAACAGGCACCTAACTCTTATCCTCAGACGGTCAATCGCAGACAAAAAACGACATTTTCGATAGATACTGAGCGACTGATGGATTTTGACCAAACGACGAAACGTATTTTCGCTAGAAGATTCCTCTGCTTCTGATGCTATGTAGAACAGATATTTTTTCCACACTCGACCACTACAGCAATCAAGATTTGCCTAATCGTCATCCACAGGCAAACAAACGACGTCGTTTCAAGCGACAATGCAGCTCGATATTTGTGAATCACTTCCTTCTGCCATTATATCCGCCAAAACCGAAATCACGAAATAGATAAATCGACCGATACTGACCTCCCGATCGGAACATCTTACCT
>CANDYH010001032.1:0-16736 GCA_947396885.1 Heligmosomoides polygyrus polygyrus | reverse complement strand
ACTTAGAGTGGTGCGAAAATGCAAGTCAGGCTTGTGCGACGCAATTTTTTCCGATTTCAGTCGACCACTGTGGTAAGAGGAGGCGAGCTAACGACATGCACATTCGTATGCTAGCAGAGCACTAAGAGCACTTTACATTGGCTTGCTCACAGCTTCCCAGCTGCCTAAACTGCCTTAGTCCCACCCGTCATTTAGAGCGACGGACGGCTGCGGTGAGCCTTCTTCCGCCCTTACTCCCCCACATTTGAGTCTACGACGCTCGCGATGGCACCGTTCCGTTCAGCCGAAAAAGCTCTATCGAACGGTATCGATCTCGACAAAATCTGGAATTATCGATTTTCTGATAATTTCGCATCGAGGACAAGGCCGCGGCAGAAGGACGACGACGCCATCGAAAATCGATATCCTCGAATTGGGCCATGCTTAATACCATTTGACAGAGCTTTTCATGCTGAATTTAACGGTGTTATTGAGTGTAGGAAAAACCGTAATCTGGGTGAGTAAAAGCAGGAAGGACATCGACCGTTATTATACTAAATTGCACGCGCGGCCTTGTTCAGAGCGCAATAACTTTGACAAGTTCGAGTCGTTTCGGCTGCAATTCGTGGGTCTTGTAGGCAGTAAAATGGTCTAGTAGTACACTAAAGTAGAATTGTTTAGCGTAGGAAGTGGCAATGTTACAGAGATACGAAAATGCAGATGAGGCTTGTGTGACGCATTTTTTCCGATTTTGGTGGACCACTGCGGGAAGACGCAGCAAGCTAACGCGCTTAAAGTGCGTGGGCGAACAGAAAGTTTAAGGCACTTTACGATCAGGGATGGGCGGAATTTCTGTTTTCTGTTTTCTGTTTTCTGATTTTCTGGCCATTTTGGGCAAATTTTTTCTGTTTTCTGTTTTCTGGGAAAATGGCCAAAAATTGGCCAGAAAACAGAAAATAGAGTCGCGAACAAAATTTTATCACAAAAATCCAATGAAAAAAATTAAAAATATCATAGAATAGTGAGCTTCATTCCAAAATAGTGTTTCTAGAGTATCTTAAATGGCAAGCATGTAGCGTTTTTGGATGTGCTCATGTAGCAATTGCGCCATATATTCATGAACTATCCCACATGTTTGCTTGGTTGATTGTGTAAGTGCTGCTGGCAAGGAGTTTCTTCATAGGACATTTTTCGACTTTCATAATTTGGCTTTGTATTCTTTTCCATATTAACAGTAGTTTGGACCATCTACGATCACTAAAAGTCTTATATTAAAACTATAAAACTAGTATTTGAGGGGTACTAAATTATGTATTAACTAACCGCTTGTCTTAGAGTTACTGTGGGTAGGGTTATTCTCCACCCCGGTTTAAAAATTGAACATTGTTGGCCGGTCATCTTCAATATCGCTTTCTGCAGAGCCTTTTTCGAAGCTGCTTGTCTAGCTCTGAAGATTGCTCAGCTTTTGGTGTCACAAATTAGTAAGAGACAGAAAAGTTTTTTAGTTTCCTTTGATTTCTCTGGTGATAGGGTAGCGATGCAGGAAATTTCTCATTTATCACGTATATCATCTGTCGTCCCATTGATGTTCAAGCGGGCACTATCAGTGTCTCCATACGTCCGTGCCGCGTGCCAGGGTGCTCCAATGGTTCCTTTTCGCTCGAGGGACACGAAGAGCGTCATTGTTTAGGGCTTTGACGAAGAAGCCCGACCAACGCGTTGGTGGGCAGTTCCTGCTGTTCTTTTGACATCCCGCGGAATCCAGTCGGTGACGTCCACTCGGTGTCTGCGAAGCGCATTACGTGGCCCACCTAATTTTCGACGACTTGGCCCATGCGACTGCGTCTCTAATCTTCGAACGTAGGCGAAGCTCGGAACTCCGGAGGCCTTCTCTCACTTGCGTGAGTCGTGTCACTGAGCATCGTCCTTTCGATTCCACGCTGCGCGACGCTGATCGCGTGTTCATCCTGCTTTCGTATGGCCCAGTTCTCTGAGGAATATGCTAGGGCAGGAAGAATGGTGAAGTCGAAAAGGTGCGTACGAGCCGGACGTTCTTCGTCTTCTCTACGACTCTTTCGACGCTCTTAAAAACTCCGCAAGCCGCTCGTTTCCTCCTGCTCATCTCTGGCGCTAGGCCGTTGGCCATGTTGACTTCGCGACCCAGATATACGTATCTGGAGCATTCGAAGATGTTCGTTCGTTGAGTGAGGATGACGCATCAGAAACCCATTCGTTCCTCATGAACATCGTCTTCGTAAGATTCAGCTGCAGTCCAACGTTCCCACATACACGGTCGAAGCCAACAGGCATCTGCTCCGCCTGGCTAGCGCTCGGTGTTATGAGCACGATGTCATCAGCAAACCGAAGATGGTCAGTTGCCGGCCGTCGACCTTCACTCCATGTCTTCCCATTCTAGTTCGCGCATGGCGTTTTCGAGCTGAAGAGCTTCGAAGATATGGTATTCCACTCCCGAACCTCTCTCTTCACGTCGATGACGACGTCGTTGTAGAATGGTGAGATCTTGGTCATGAATCCACTGTACAGCTCTCGAAGGACTCTGATGTACAGAGTAGGAACGCCTTGAGCGAGCAGGGCTTAGACGACCGCTTCAGTTTCGACAGAGTCAAACTCTTTCTTCAGGTCGATGAAGGTAAGCCATAGCGGCAACTTGAACTCTTGCGACACTTTGATGAGCTTCGTGTATGTGGTCGATCGTGCTGAATCCTCTCCGAAATCCTGCTTGCTCGTATGGCTGTCCTTCGTCCAGCGTTCTACTAATCCTATTCAGGATCACTCCAGTGAACAGCTTGTAGACTACGGACAGCAGGCAGATCGAGCGATAGTTGCTAATGTCGTGCACTCCTGTACAGCAGGGTGTTCTGCTGGCCTTCCACTGAGATGTTATATGATATGTAGACCTGAGGAGAAATAATAATAATGTGATGGAGAGTGTACATGCTCGGTCTTTATTATATGGTGTCTTCGCTTTCAAGGAAGCACCTTCACCCAGGATCTGCTATGCTGACAGCCCTTCAGTCGCAATCTCGTGTTGTTCTGTGAAATATCAAGCCAATACACAACATTTGTAGTCGGCTAAGTAGTAACTAGGTGCTGCAAACTGCAGTGGTAAGTTGGCCTGAAAACTTTCAGCTGCACGGAAACTAGGCCACTTACAAGGAAAGGTATTCTCGATGAACAAGACGAATTAGGAAAATAGATTTTGGCGCAGTCAGTATTACTCAAAGAACCTCTGCACAGCTTTAGAGTATGTTGCAAGAGTGTGTCTACAAACTCAAGCAATTGTGTTGAAACATACAAACAAAGCCTTCATCGTGTTCGGTACTTTAAAAGGCCAGTTTCTTACTAGTGGGACCGTTTTCTAATTGAGGCGTTAGCGGTGAAACGGAGCTGATGAGTAATGTAGTATACTTCAAGTGTCGAGATTCCTAGGATTTATCAGTCAAGATTTACAACATTCTGATTGCAGTACACTGGAGTTTAATAGAAATTTTTATAAACGCTTGCGAATTAAAACGCTGAGCTACGACTACATTTCTGGTCATACAAAAGCATTTGCTACTGGAAATATGGATCTTTAGGTAAAATAATTAGGTCGTGTGATAATTTCGAAATTTTCTGTTTTCTGTTTTCCGTTTTCTGATTTTCTGGCGTTTTTGGCTTTTCTGTTTTCTGATTTCTGTTTTCTGACGAAGGCGATTTTCTGTTTTCTGTTTTCTGGGAAAATTTTCAAAATTTCCGCCCATCCCTGTTTACGATGACGTGCTCAGAACGCCTCAGCTGTCTAAATTTCCTTAGCCACAGCTGCCAGTTTAAAGCGGCAGAAAATAGCGGCTAGAGTTTCTTGCGCTCTTACTCGCCAAGATTTGAGTTGTCGACACTCGCAATGGTATTTTTCTGTTCAGCATGAAAAGCATTTTACTGCCTACGAGACACACGAGTTGCAGCCGAAACGACTAGAACTTGACAGAGTTATTGCGCTCTGAACACGCCCGCGCGTGCACTTTAGCACAATAACGGTCGATGTCCTTCCTGTTCTTACTCGCCCAGATTACGGTTTTTCCTATACTTAATAATACCATTAAATTCAGCATGAAAAGCTCTGTCAAATTAAGCATGGCCAACTTTGAAAACTTTGATTTTCGGTGACGTCATCGCCCCTCCGCTGCGGCCTTGTCCTCGATGCGAAATTATCAAAAAATCGATATCTCCAAAATTGATCGAGATTGACACCGTTCGATAGAGCTCATCGAGCTGAACAGAACGGTTTTATTGCGGGTGCCAAAAACTCCATGACGGGAGAGTAAGGGTGGAAGAATCTTCACTGTTGTCGTCCGCCGCTCTAAAACGGCAGCTGTAACTAAGGCAGGCTAGGCAGCTGGAGAGCTGTGAACGCTTCCTCGTAAAGTACCTTAAGTGGTTTGTTACCCTATGTATTTGTAGGCCGTCAGCTCATCGCTTCTTCCCGCAGTGATCGACTGAATTCGAAAAAATGGGTTGTACAAGCCTGGCCTGCATTTTTGCACCACCGTAACTCTGTCCGTTCTTAGGCTAAATCGCTGGGCTACGGCACACTGCTTGAACTTCTTACTGACTACAAAATCCACAAGCTGCTGCCGGAAGGGTTCACACTTGACAGAGTTATCGCGCTCCAAACACGCCCGCTCATGCAACTTGCGAGCGGTCGCGCCACCTCGACTGACAATCTCGATTGTATATGCATAGTTCTCCAGATGCAAGATGGACAGTCTTAGAGCAACTTCTGAATAAGGCGGCTGGGAATTTCTGATAAAACTTCCTAAACGCTCACTCTATAAGCTTTCGCGCCCACTCGATTGATAGGTTCGATTCTATATGCATTGTTTACAGTGCAGGTTGAACAACCCTAGAGCAACCTCTGGGTAGGGCGGCTGGGAATTTCTCATAAAACTCTCAAAACGCTCGCTCTACAAGCTGCCCGCCCACTCAATTGATAGGTTCGCTTCTATATGCATTGTTCACGGCGCACTCCAGATGCAAGCTGGACAGTCTTAGAGCAATTCCTGAATAGGAAGGCTAGGAATTTTCTTTAAAACTCCCCATACGCTCACTCTATAAGCTGTTGCGCCCACTTGATTGATAGGTTCGATTCTGTATGCATTGTTCTCTGTGCACTCCAAATGCAGGTTGGACAGTCCTAGAGCAACGCCTGAGTAGGGTGGGTAGGGATTTCTGATAAGACTCCCCAAACGCTCGCTCTACAAGCTGTCGCGCCCACTCGATTGATAGGTTCGATTCTATATGCATTGTTCACGGTGCTCTCCAAATGCAGGTTGGACAACCCTAGAGCAGCTTCTGGGTAGGGCGGCTGGGAATTTCTGATAAAACTCCCAAAACCCTCGCTCTACAAGCTGTCGCTCGCTCTAAAGGTTGTCGCCCCCACCCGATTGATTCTGTCGGGCCTATATGCATTGTTCTCAGCACGCCATGCCGGCAGTTAACTCCAAACAGTAGGCCATGCTCGTCCAAGCCCATGGGCAGGCTCTTTCCATCAGCCTAACGTCCAGAAGTTGAGGACGCCGTGCCCTAAACGATTCGCATCTGGCGCGACGCGTGGCGCGCGGAAACGGCGCTCTCCGGCGCCGTTTTGCGCCGCTTCCCATCTTTGGCGCCGCTTGTGCTTGTTGGACGCAGTGGCATGTCCGGCACTGTACATAGGTGTGGAGCACTCGGGGTTCGTGCCGTCGAGACAGAATTGGGAATCAGAAACTTGTCCGTTCCTCATGATCATCGTCTTCTGCAGTTTCGACGGAATCGAATGCCTTTTTCAGGTCGATGACGTAAGGCATAGCTGCAGCTTGTACTCTCACGATACATCGATGAGCATGTGTCTGTGTCTCTTCTCTCGCCTTAACCTGGAAGAAGCAAAGAATTTATTTTTCACAGAAACACTCGTAGTATTGCGATTACTGGTGTAATCGTTAGGGCGTTAGCTGTGAAATGGAGCTGATAAATAATGCTGCATACTTCAAGTGTTGAGATTCTCCTTTGAGTCAAGGTTTACATTTCGCTGATAGTGTTGAATTTTGAGTGCACTGGAAATTTTTATAAACGCCTGCAAATTAAAACGCTTGTCCTCGACCGCATTTCTAGTCATACAAAAGCATCTGCTACTGGAAAAATGGATCTTTGGTCGAATAATTAGGTCGTCTGATAATTTCGGAATTTTGTGTTTTCTGATTTCTGGCGTTTTTGGCTTTTCTGTATTCTGACGAAAGCGATTTTCTGTTTTCTGGGAAAATTTCTACAATTTCCGCCCATCCCTGGGCCGGACGACGGCTCTATATATTTTCGACTTCAAGCGCTCCGTTATCTTCCGGCACGCCAGTCAACGAGCGCGCTACTGCTGACCTCACCTCGTCAACATAAAGGAACGTCCATGGAGCAGGCTGCTGAAGATCTCGGGTAATGACATCCATGACGACAACAAAGAGGAGTGGGGAAAGCGTAGAACCCTGGTGCACCCCAGCAGAGATGGGAAACTCCATTGAGGTTCCAGCTGCAGCTTGCACTCTGCTCATTGGGCAAGAGTAGAGCATCCGCACCCACTCTATGAGTTCTTCAGGTACGCGGTGTTGTCGTAAGGCGTACCATATAACCTCACGCGGTACGCTATCGAAGACCTCCAGGTCGTGAGAGGCTATATGTAGCAGCCTGTTTCTCACGGTGCTTCTCCACCAGGAGGCGCGCGGCGCGTATAGCATCAATGGCCCACAACCAGCTACGAAGGTGCGCCGGTTGTCGGAGAGCTTGACGATTTCATGAATTCGTCTGTCGAAGATTCGCTCGAACACCTTTATGCTGTGCGAAAGCAACCGAATCGTACGGTAATTGAAGCAGTCTGCAGGACTGTCTTTCTTCTTCCAAATCGGAATCGTCATACTGATGTGCCAACACTCAGGTACATTCTTCTCCTTTACTACCTGGTTGACGAACTTGGTCAACCACTCAGCAGGATACCAGAGCTTTTATTCCCATTTTGATGTCCATAAATCGGCTGCCATATAATCGAGGATTGTTGCCTTGCCGCGATGTGAGAGTGCACTACTTTCTAATAAGAGCAGCTATAACCATGATGCTTGCAAGTAGTATAGCACTAAGGATGCGTAAGAGTTGGCATTTGGTGCTCTGCAATTGGAAAAGAGTCCTAATAAGGACGCCTAATTTTGTTGCAGGACTGGTTCACCCTGTAGCGCATATCACAGTCAACCAATGGCTTACAGTGAACGTGTTCTCTAAGCGACCGGAAGCCTGTATTCTTTGACTTATCCATACGCTCGCAGAAATTTTGTAACTATCATGGTGCTTCCCCGACAATCTCCTACAACCCTCAATAGGTCACTTTGAGAAATTCGACGGAGAGTTCACTGACCACCTTCCGAGTGTTTTGGAGGAAGTTGGTTGTCAGCAAGAAGTAGAAGGTCGCACCTTGGTCACGACGTGGACTCTGCATTGGCGATGATGAGCGAACATCGATACGTGGAATAGTGAGAGGCTGGATCGGCTTGAGGAGATGAGCATGACGATGATCGCCGATTGGGCTCACCGGTCGCAACGGTGAGACCGGGCGGATTGGATCGGACGGCTGAATCATCACATTATAAGCTTTCGTTAAAACTGCTTTAAAGATCACCTACACCGAACTAGCGAAATACGCAGTGGAACCAATCCGTTGTAGTGCTTTCGAGCGAATTGGACTTCACGAACTACTTTTCCGTTCTGCAGTGGCTATGGCTAATCTCCATTCTCTGTTCTGCACCTTCTTACCGTAGAAGTTCGGCCTGGTCTCTCCTACTCTACACCGGCGCCCCTCCGGTGGACGTTGAGAGGAGTGGAGTAGATCCAGAACACATCGAAGGATTTCTATGCCATTTGAACCTCGTGCTACAGAATTTCCACCTCTACTCCGGAGCCCTCCTCGTAAAGACAGTGAATCATATGGCAGCCTTCTTATACGCTAAATTCTACTCTTTACTCTAACTTCAAGTTAGTTATTCATTACAACTTGCAGGGGTCGCTTTGTGCGCTCCCGTGGGCTTGCAGATAAGGAGTTAGCAGTCCAGTTCCCTTCCTTATTGGTTGGGCGGAAAATTATTCAATTTAGGTAGAAACCGTCTTATAGGCTGGTACCGGCTAAAGGTACGTGGGTTTCAAATTGCTTGGTGGAAGACCAACCGCGATTTTGACGTGACCGGCGTGTGGGACGCGCGATAGATGTGAATATACCAGTAACCAAAAAAGATTCTTGATGACAATGTTAGATGTACATAGCAGTAAACTGTGTTTGTATTATTATACCATCAAGTAATCAAAAACTGCTTATGAAGTATTTTTATAAAGGCTCCCATGGCATCGTTTCGTGCATTATTTGTTGGATATGAATGAAACACTAACCATTGAAGTTTTACATGGACCATCTCGACCACATATATTAATGAACTCAGTGATTAATATTGTACTATTAAATGTTTGATAACTTTCCATGACCTGTTCTTATGCGGATATCCGACGACGTCGTCGTACAATGTCCCAGGCGGCAAAAAAATGTCCGACGGCATCGTCGGACAATGTCGTGAAAGGGTTATGGGAATTTTTGGGACAGGAGTAACTTTCCCCTTCTGTACACGCACTCGTATCAAATGTTTCTTAAGCTTGCCAGCTTCGTGGGGTCCAGGGGTGTGCGTAATTACGATTTACGATTTACGATTTTACGATTTACGGTGATTTTTGGCAAATTTTTTACGATTTACGATTTACGACATTTTGGGTCGTAAATCGTAAATTTTCGTAAATGTGATCTTCAGTCCAAGGATGACAGACGTCCACATAACGTGATACGATTCGGATTATGACAATGTACCCACTTTTAAAGACTTCCCTCATAGCTCATTGCTATTTCCTATTTACTTTTTTATGTTCTGCTGTGGCGCTGTGACAGAAAAATGCAGCTTTGTGGACAGACCGCTCGAGTTAATTCCTGGCAGTGGGACTGAGGTAGTCTTTTTTCTGGTCACACTCTAGCACAACATCTCACATTCGAGTGGCCTGAGTTCCAGTTTACAGAAAGACATGAAGATTCTCCTTGCACTGGAATGAAATGACCTGCTGAACTATACAACCACCGCCTAGTCAACTTGTGACTTTTTCACCACTTGTTCACCACATAGACGACTCTTTCCAATGCACACGAATAGAACTCATGCAAAGCCATCAAGGAATATTGGACTTGATTGGAGGCTATGGAATAATTGTTAAGCTGTTGGAAAGAGTAAAACAATCATGCTTCAATCTGATTATCAATGCACGTCATGGCGCGGAGTCTATTTACGTATGAGGTGCGCCTTAAGCAGAGCGTCTGACGTTTTCATGATGAAAGTGAAAAAGTTTGGTCTTTGGTCCCTTGGTCACTTTTGGTCTCGTTTTCAGTGGTCTGATTGGGGTGTTGTTGCGTTCGCCCTATGCGATCCGTTCAGAATCCTAAAGACTGGGCAAAAGATACGATGGCGTTTGTTACAAAGGTAGTGGAGAGCAGGACTGGCGAATGCAAGCAGTCATTAATTAGTAATGCAATATTTTGGAGTTTGCGAAATTTAGCACGTGCAAGCAAACCTGCGAGCGAAGTAAGTGCCGAAAGTAATTGCCTGGTATCGTCGAACGATGACCTTTCATTCCAGAAGTTGTGGTTGCCTTCAAAAATGATAAAGGACAAGGAATGACGTTAGTCAGTCCCTGTTTGCAATGCGCCATCCATTCTTTCTACCTCCTCGGGATACCGTAGAGATCATTTGGGTGTGGGTTTGCCCCAAAGAATGAACTGCGGTTGCCGCCGATGTAGAGGTCAGTGTTTTATCCTTCCCAGACAAATTAGGTACCAAATCAAAACTCAGCAGGTATGGAAGACTTGATTGCTCACGGTAGGATCCTAATCAAGAACTATTCTGGGGCCATCCTCCTCCGACTTCTCTACCATGGGTTTCCCCTATACGTTTAAAGTGCACCTTGTACGAGTCAGTTAAACCACTTTCAATACAAGCTGCATCTTTCCTCTCCACTTTACTTCTAAAGAATCCCACAAAAATATCTTCTTTTATAATTTTATGTTAAAAATCCGACTGTGATGAGTGTCCAAAAACGTGATCATACTCATTCAACCGTCACACAATTCCTTCCCGTCTGCTACAAAAATGCTGTTGGGTACAATTCAAAATGTGGGAAGGCTTAGAACTTTAGGTGTGTCATACCATAGAAATGTGCCATGCGCTCACTCAGTAGGGGATGCTTGTTGGATTATTTGTGCAAATACTGTTTTCGTCGAGTTGGCCAGCGATCAATTTTTTTTTTAGTTTTGGATGGAACGCTTTTTGTTGGTTTATTCGGAGTTGTTGCGGTCGTTCCTACAAAGTCATAGTTTTATATGCAAGCCAATGGCTAGTAGAATGATAAACATTTTTGGTCGTCCAAGCAGTGTAAGCTTTTTATTAGGGCACACTGTATAGGCGCCTTTTAAGATAGCGTTTTAGAACAAGCACTTTATTTGGTTCTCCAAAAACTTGTCCAGCTCGATTTGAAAGGTGCTAGTTGATTTTAATAGCTTCCATCTTAATTAGAAAAGTATTTAGCTCAAGCTGAAAACACCTCAATAAAACATAGTTAGCTTCGATTAGCTTCAAAATAATAGAAAAAAAACAGGAAATTAGATGTATTGTAAGCCAGGCGCCTCTTACGATTTACGATTTACGATTTACGACGGTTTGTTCGTAATTACGATTTACGATTTACGAAGTTTCGTATTTCATTTACGCACACCCCTGGTGGGGTCATAGGGTTAGGCTCTTTTCACAGCCAGTACTTTCGCACAAAAAGTAGGTGTGCTCTTCAAAAAACGTAGTCGTAGAACAACGAAAGAACAAGTTTTACAGAGACGTCTGGATGAGTACTACGTTTGACATTGTCTCGATATCTGGTGGTAGCCAAACTTTCAGATGGCCCTTCTGTTAAAGTCTCGAGCCCGCCACGTACAGCTGACAATGAGAAAATGCTGAGCTGGAGATAGACAGCCCAGTATTTTCTCATGGTCAGCTGAGATATACACCGACTTTGTCACTGCGGTCAAACGCAGAGGAAATGACCTCATCTTGAATCTGCCCTATGAGATGTGCATCCCGCGACGGCAAAATTTTCCGTTCAACATGGGATGCTGCTGTAGTCTAGAGGGACGCTCGTTTAGGTGACGCGTCTTCTGAAACCGTACGCTCAGAAAACATAAGCTTAATTTCAGTTTGCATCAACATCGATGTTGAAAATTAAAAAGTCATTTGAAGTGTCACGAATACAAAGATCTGTCATTCTCGCACCTCGCTTAGGAAGAATAGCACCTGCCTTCTTTGTTAATGTCAAAGCTATTGCTACCACTTTGGGTAGCTTTATGATAAAATAAATGAAGTAGTGAGTTATGTATTGTTTCCGCTTCCGTGTTTCGGGTTCCGGTTTTTCCGCCAATTTTGAGCTCTCCCGTTCCGTTTTCTGCTTTCCGCTTTCTCAAGAACAAAAAAAAGATATCGCATATTCGTGCTGTATACATCTTTTTCGCGATGACAGTGAGCCCGCGAAGGATGCTGCTGATAGCCTAATCCACTCTTTAGCATGGCCGCCCTCATAGAGAATCTTTCGCAGAGAAGAGTCATGTATGAGAAAGATCGTGACGCGTTCGAATAATTTGCGGAGCACTGTAATGCCGGTGTCCTCGTAGAGTGACACTGAATTGAGGCGCTTGAGAACAGCGTACTTACGGTACAACGCTCGGCCCGGACAAACTGGGGCTTTGCCCATACGATCTGCCGCATGCAGCTGATTGCGAGCAGGCGGTTACTGCCTTCAGAACGTTGTGAACGGCTTCATGTTGGGGAAATTGCTTGTCACCAACGAGAGTGTGGCGAGCGAGCGTTCTGAGAACGCGACAATGATGATTTGAATTTCTAGATGTCTCATGTCATCGACAGCGGTCGATGCATTCGGCCCCGAATGCAGATACCGGTACCAGCGGAGACACGAGGCAGCGCCTCGAGCTTGCTGAGATCAGCAAGCGCCGGCGCTGACGAAGGAGGGAGGAGCCCCCGCCGAACCATTCCGACTTTTCTCTAGGGACAGATTGTCGCGCTATATTTTCTGCTAACAGCTAGGGTGTCGTCACGTCAAATATTACTATTCATAAAGCTGCTTTCCACGAGCTCTGCAGCAGGACATATGTCCAAGCCGCCGCTTCTTTCGTCCAACCGTCAGCAACTGGAGAGTCTGCAGCTGCAGCACAAACCGCACATGTCGCCAAGGAGATAGACCTCCTTTCAACGATTATGTCAACTGCGTCAGTGAGTAATCCTGTGTTTATGAGATAAGGTTTCGAGAAGCAGTATGATTTTAATAATGATGTGCTGGCTTTAATTAGCCCTTTGCTGCCGATAGCTCAAATTAAAGCAACAATCGCAAAAGCGATTCAGTTGCTTTTCCAGCGGAACGAGGTCATCGTCGTTACCGAGAAGGGCCCTGCTGTTTGGGACTTTGTCAAACAACACCAGAACGAAGCGAGCTTCAAGATGTCAAATCCAGCATTGGCCGAGTTCTTGAAGAACATGAAGAAAGAGACTCCTAGGAAGGAGTTGAATGCCATTGTTTGGAAGCGTCCTCATCCCTAAAAGGGAACCCCAGCCCTTTCGGTATGGAGGAGCGTCTTGGGCCCTTGCTCCTCCGCCAATCTACCCACGCCAGCGGGATAAGGGTTGCATGGGCTCGTCCTTCAAAGGGCGTTGCGACACATCAAAGGCACATCAGATGTGCTACAACTGTGGCCGCTTCGGGCACTTCAGCAGCGAGTGTAAATCACCAAGAAGCAACGGGTGAGCTCTTAGCTCGGAGTCCACACTAAACAGGAACTTTGGTCTAGCCTGAGACCATCTGAATTAATCCGATCGGTTCTTTCGCACGGCTTTATAAATGCTGCATTTATCGATTCAGGGATTGATCGTCTATTAATTTCAAAAGCTGTCGAGGAGGTCAGAGATGGTTCTTTCATCAGCGTCAACCCACTTTCTGTCGCGGAAGGTAAGAAGTTGAGACTGATATCAGATCCCTCTGTTCTGAACAGTTGTTTCTCAAGAGTTGTGACTAAATATGAAGATATGAGGAAGGCTGCACCTTCCTCACATCCCTAGAGGAGGATTTATGGCGTCTTTCGACCTGAAATCAGGTTTCCACCATGTAAGTATCATAGTATGCGACTTCTCTAATTCCTGGGTTTCAAATGGAGAAATATTTTTTATGTTTCTCGTTCTGTCTTTTGGGATGTCGTTAGCTCCAATTGTTTTTACCAAGCTTTTGAAGCCCCTTCTTAAAAAATGGAGGACCAAAGGCCTTTGTCGTGGTTCCACGATTGAAGGGGACCTGTCGCCAATGGTGCGCGGTCCTTCGTTCCACCTACAGTACCGGACGCGTCTGTTGAATAGACGCCGAAAAAACCGCACTTTTGCGGTTTTTGCGTCTTTTTGTTATAACTCGCCAAAATGACATCCATTTGAAAAAGCAAGAGTATATTTGAGCTCAGGAGAACGAGCTCTATCGTGTGGTATATAAATTTCATATGAAAGATCAAAAACGGCCAAAATTGAAAACTTGCGCTCCATTGAGAAGGGCGGCAGCGGACGAGTTGTCGGCCGCAAGACGTCGAAAACCGTTGCAGGCTCACAATTCCTCTAATTTGAGGTTTTTTGGGAAACTGTTGGTACCGTTCGATTCGTCTCCTCGAGATCTACACAACCGTATATAAAACTTCGCCTAGACATTTTTGACCACCCATTTTCGCAGTGGGTGGTCAAAAATGTCTAGAGCTGACTTTTTGCTGTTGGAGAAGCTTATATTCCAGGGCTTGCATGTTCTCGGAGCATCTCAAGCATGGCCCAAGTGTTTTGTCATGCCAGTAATCCCCTCAGTGTGCGCCGTGAACAAGGCATGTAGGATCGAACCTATCAAACGAGGGGGTGGGGGACAGTTTGTAGAGTGAGCATTTAGGGAGTTTTGTGGGAAATTCTCAGCCGCCCTACTCAGGAATTGCTGCACTTTGTCCTGGCAAGACTTTGGAGTGCGCTGTACACAATGTATATAGGATCGAACCTATCAATCGACTCGGCGCGACAGCTCGCAAATAGCACCGCGGGCGTGTTCGGAGCGCGATAACTCTGTCAGCTTCCAATCTTTCTGGCTGCAACGTGTGTATTCCGTAGGCAGTAATATGCTCTAGTAGAGCGCCAAAGCACATCAAATTATCTTACGAATTGGCAAGGTTACTGCGGTGCGAAAATGCAGGTTGGTCATGTGTGACACGATTTTTTCAGAATTCGGTCGACCGCTACGGGTACACTAGGCGAGCTAACGGCGTGCAAACTCGCGGACGAGTAAAGCACCGAAGGCACTTTACGATGCCCTGCTCGCAGCTCTCTAGATGCCTTAACTGCTTTAGCACAATCTGCCATTTTGGAGCAGCGGAGGGCGAAGGCGAAGTTCCTTCCGCCCTTAATTGCCCACATTCGAGTTTTCGAGCCGCAGCCAGGGAACCATTCTGTTCAGCTCAAAAAGCCCTATCGAACGGTATCAATCTCGTCCAATTATGAAAACATCGATTTTTTGACAGTTTCTCATCGAAGACGGCTTCTAGGCCGCGCCAGACGGACGATGACGTCATCGAAAACCGATGTTTCCGAAATTGGTCGAGTTTGGTACCGTTTCATAGAGCTTTTCGTACTGAATTGAACGGTGTTACTGCGAGAAGCAAGAACTGTAATCTGGGCGAGTAAGAGCGCGAAGAACATCGACCGTTGCTGTGCTAAATTGCGCGCGCGGGCGTGTTCGGAGCGCGATAATTCTGTCACTTTTGAATCTTTCGGGCAGCAACTTGTGGATTCCGTACGCAGTAATATGCTCTAGTAAAGAGCCAAAGCATAGCAAATTATCTTGCGAAAGGGCAAGGTTACGGCGGTGCGAAAATGCAGGTTGGGCATGTGTGACACGATTTTTTCAGAATTGGATCGACTGCTGCGGGTACACGAGGCGAGCTAACGGCATGCAAACTTGAGGACGAGTAAAGCACCGAAGGCACTTTACGATGCCGTGCTCGCAGCTCTCTAGATGCCTAAACTGCTTTAGCACAATCTGCCATTTTGGAGCAGCGGAGGGCGAAGGCGAAGTCCCTTCCGCCCTTACTTGCCCACATTCGAGTTCTCGACGCTCTCAATGGCACCACTCTGTTCAGCTCGGAAAGCTCTATCGAACGGTACCAATCCCGTCCAATTGCGGGAAAATTGATTTTTTTCTCGCCCTTTGCCGAGCCCGCCCGGACGATGACATCATCGAAAGTCGATGATTTCGAAAAATGCCAACTGCTCTTGTCCAAACTTCGTTCAAATTCATCTAGGGGGTTATTTGGTGCGCTGTTTACGAATCCGATGTCCGTTTTTGAAAATTCCGCCGATTTCGATAGGTTTTTTGTTTTCCTTCTGGATAACTGAGGGTGGTCGGGACAGGAACACCGATTTTGCTCAAACTTCCTCGCGCGCGCGGGCGTGTTCGGAGCGCGATAATTCTGTCACTTTTGAATCTTTCGGGCGGCAACTTGTGGATTTTGTAAGTAGTAGAAAGCAATAGGTGCGCTGAAACACAGCGATCTAGCTCGTGAATGGACAAAGTTACGGCGATGCGAGTATGCTGGTAAACCTTGTGTGACACGATTTTTCAGTCGACCACTGTAGGAACACGCGATCAGCTAGCTGCCTACGAATGTATAGGCTATCAAATCAGCTAAGGTACTTCACGATGAAGTGCCCATAGCTCTTCAGCTGCCTAACCTGCCTTAGTCCCAGCTGCCATTTTTGAGCTGCGGAGGGCAGCGGTGAAGGTTCCTCCGCCCTTACACGCCCATATTGAATTGAGTTTTTGACATAAGAGATAGTACCGTTCTGTTCAGCTCGGAAAGCTCTATCGAACGGTACCAATCTCGTCCAATTGCGGGAAAAGTGATTTTTTGACAATTTCTCGTGAGGACGAGGGCGCTCGCTCTTCGTCCGCCCGGAAGAGGACGTCATCGAAAGTCGACGATTTCGAAAATTGCCAAATGCTCTTGTCCAAACTTCGTTCAAATTCATCTAGGGGGTTATTTGGTGCGCTAATTACGAATCCGATGTCCGTTTTTGAAAATTCCGCCGATTTCGATAGGTTTTTTGTTTTCCTTCTGGATAACTGAGGGTGGTCGGGACAGGAACACCGATTTTGCTCAAACTTCCTCGCGCGCGCGGGCGTGTTCGGAGCGCGATAATTCTGTCACTTTTGAATCTTTCGGGCGGCAACTTGTGGATTTTGTAAGTAGTAGAAAGCAATAGGTGCGCTGAAACACAGCGATCTAGCTCGTGAATGGACAAAGTTACGGCGATGCGAGTATGCTGGTAAACCTTGTGTGACACGATTTTTCAGTCGACCACTGTAGGAACACGCGATCAGCTAGCTGCCTACGAATGTATAGGCTATCAAATCAGCTAAGGTACTTCACGATGAAGTGCCCATAGCTCTTCAGCTGCCTAACCTGCCTTAGTCCCAGCTGCCATTTTTGAGCTGCGGAGGGCAGCGGTGAAGGTTCCTCCGCCCTTACACGCCCATATTGATTT
>CANDYH010001030.1:0-15889 GCA_947396885.1 Heligmosomoides polygyrus polygyrus | reverse complement strand
TTTAACAAGTATTCAAGCGAAACATAATCAATCGAGTGTAAAATGCTAAATTTCAGATGAAGGCATGGCACATCCCATGCCACTCAGAAAATTTCTATTTTCTTAAGCTTTCACTGGTGGATTCTACTGAAGGCCTAGCATTCCTAGTTACAGAAGGCTAGAATTCTTCCTTAACGATCGAATCGCTTCAAAAAGAAAACTAGTAGAACTGATATCCTAAACTGCATTCAGGATTAAAATGTTGCTCAGACTGGCCTCCTCCGACTGCACTACACACCCCTCCGGGATGCGCCACGCATTTTCGAAATTCTTGGGTGAAGGTTCGGTGAGCTTCGTACTTCTGAAGACATACCTGCTCGGAACAACGGGATAATCCCTAAGGTCGAACCATCAATCCCGGATAAGGGCCGAATTCATCGGTTTATCCGGGGTAAGGTTAAAGAGGGCGCTTGTATGGTGCACAGTCGGAGGAGGTGCCGGCTGTCGCGTCAACCATATTTCTGATCTGGATTTTCCGCCCATGCCAACAAAGCCTTCCTTCCCTCCAAGGTCGGTAAACTGGCACCAAAGTTTTCTGGGAGGTATAAAGCGATGACTTATTTATCGGCTGGCCACCGCAAGCCATTGTTTGGCCAAAGTAGTAGCGAGATTGTAAGAAGCATTCAGCTAGAATGTAATCAATTGTGTCTGAAATGCAAGGTTTAAGGTGAGTGCATTATGCAATCTTGAAAATTTGCAGACCATAGAAATCTCGTACCTCTGCGCTTCCATATGAGTCTCAAACACCTTTAGAAGCCGCAGCAGTGGCAGTGTTAGAACCTTCCAAATAGTACCTGCATTTATTAGGATACTCTGCATTTCTCGCAAGCCGCAGTGTGCTTTTAAGTTTTAAACCTTTAAAGAAACAAATCAATCGAAACGGCCACTTTGTGAAGAAATTATAACAAATATCCAAGCGAAACACAATCGATCGGGTGCAAAATTTCGGAAGAGTGCATGCTCACTCCATAATGCTCATATGTCAGAAAATTTCTATTTTCTTAATCTCTCATATGAGCTCTCACCTTCTTCAGTACCTTTACGGTGAGCAAAGTTATCACCTTTCAAATAGTGTATACATTTTTGAGACACCCTGTACAAGGGAAAGACATCCACAGATATGCCTGATAATTTTTGACTGAAAAAGTGGTTTATATGGAGAGATGTTTGAATTTAAATACCTGCAAAAACGGCCCACAAGTGTTTCAGAATTTTGTAATGAAATAGTACAACTAAGTCATTCAAAAAATCCACGAGATAAGGCAAGGTCAAACATGGGACTGATCTTAAGAGGCTGATCGGTGCTGCTTTTATTATATTGCTCCAGTGGGGTAGTGCACTGCCACTGGGTGTCGCACGGAGGTGAGAACCGAGCAGAGGTCGCCCACGACTCACCCAAGAATTTCGAAAATGCGTGGCGCATCCCGGAGGGGTGTGTAGTGCAGTCGGAGGAGGCCAGTCTGAGCAACATTTTAATCCTGAATGCAGTTTAGGATATCAGTTCTACTAGTTTTCTTTTTGATGCGATTCGATCGTTAAGGAAGAATTCTAGCCTTCTGTAACTAGGAATGCTAGGCTTTCAGTAGAATCCACCAGTGAAAGCTTAAGAAAAAAGAAACTTTCTGACATATGAGTGATATGGGATGCGCCATGCCTTCATCTGAAATTTTGCCTTTTACACTCGATTGATTATGTTTCGCTTGAATACTTGTTAAAGCTTTTTAACAAAGAGGCCGTTTCGATTTTCGATTGATTTGTGCTTGTTTTAAGGTTTGAAACTTAAAACACACTATTGCCTGCGAAAAATGAAGGGAATCCTAAAAATGCATGCACTATTTGAAAGGTTCTAACATTGCTGCTATTGAAGCTTTTGAAGATGTTTGAGACTCATATGAAAGCACAGGGTAACGAGATTTTTTTTGGCGTACAAATGGTCAAGATTGCGCCATGCGCCGTATGAAACCTTGCATTTCAGACTCGATTGATTGTGCATGGCTGAATGCTTGTCACATTCGTGTTACAACCTCGCCACATTAACCTATGCCGCGCTTCTTTTAATGTATAGAACTTTTCAATCACGTGGAAGACACGAGACGTGCGAGTTTATTGATTGAATACGATATAGTACTTCAGCAGATTTACTTTGAGTTCCAGAAAAAACAAGAAGGTTGCAAAATTTATGACTCAACCTGTTTACAACCAACCCATTAGGATGAGCCACGCATTCATTCTAATACTGTTACATAACTTCTTTTACATATACTGGTGGCGCCCTCAAAGGAAAGTTTCTCCTCTATAACTACACCAGCCTCGGTCGCCGGCTCGGCCCGCGTCCCACGCTAGGGACTTAACCTGCGCTCATCCCAAACAACTTCGAATGGGAGAATCTTTCAGCCAACAGCGAAGAAGGAAACATATGGCTTAATAAAAGATGAGATCGTGCCACGCACTCCAGAAGTTCACAGCAGCTATTATTTGATTGATAGTGTAAATGCCACTTGAACCACCAAAGTAGGGGTTTGAGTGTGTGTTCCTTAATGATGTATTTATTGTTTAAATTACGCTACCAATCGAATAGAAATGGGAACCTCTTGGAAGAGTGCCCAAGCGATAAATAGGAAGCATGCATGGGTGGGCGGGAGAAACCGATCCATGCGCTCAACCCAGCGAACTTCGAATGGGAGATTTGCACCGCCCATAGCTAAGAAGCAAGCATATACCGCACTAAAAGATGAGACCGCGCCATGCACTCCAAAAGTTCACTGTAGCTATTATGGAATTCATAGTGTAAATGGCACTTAGATGAACCTCCATGGTGGGTATATATGTGTTCCTCACTATTGTATTTGTTGTTTAACTAACGATATCACGCGAATAAAAAGAATCTTACAGCTCACAGCGAAGAAGCAAGCATATAGCGCACTATAAGATGAGACTGCGCGATGTAGTTCAAACGACTTGTCAAAGTCTCGCATTTACGTGGTCTCAACGACACTCCGTAGGACTTAACCATGCAAAGATAAAAAAACCCAAGCAAGGACTCTCTAACCAAGCCCTTTACACTCTACGATGTAAATTTCATGACACAGTCACAATTTCACTGAGTACCGGGGTAATCTAGCTACGATGCTGGCAGGCTCAGAGGTGTTTATCTACTACCTAACTAAATTAAGTATTCCTTGCAATGCTTCCAACATTCATAAAAAGTTATCTAAGTGTCATTCTAGGACTTTCCTCCACGAGATGTACTGTTGGTGAAAAATAATAATGGGTGATTGGGAGAACGAAGGCGTGAGTTTTGAAGGCGTTGTGAAAGTGAAGCGAGTTCGAGCAGTCTTTCTGGGATGCGCCACGCATCTAAACAATGTTAAAGCGTAAATGCGAAATGAAAAATACAAGCGTATAAGTATAAGGGAGAGGTCGTAGTTGTCAAAACCTTGTTTGGTGTACGCCGCGTATTCTAACCCACCCTCGTTTGGAAGGATCAATATGGCGCCGCGGAACCGGAAGTGTGAAAACTCTAGTTAGGCGATTTACGGTGCCCTCAGATGGCGCGAGGGGTCACAGAGGCAGAAGAGCGGACTGGCTCCGGAACTAATCTGGTCCCGACCAGGGCTATGGTACATTTGACTCGTGATAGACCGGTAAAAATGAACGAAAATTTGAAATCGAGCTACCCTTCGAGTCAGAATTAACTAGGGAATGGTCGCGTAGACAATTTTTCGGTTTTGGACATTTTTTTAAAATGACACTCAGTTAGCATTTGAGGTGAGTTTGTTCTGTAACTGCATGGCCAAAATGTCCTCCAGACCAGTCGAAATCCTACCTATGGGAGACTATAAGGTGTTTTCGTAGGCCTCCAAATACCTATGTTTCTTTCTTCAAAGAACCCATTTTGTGACCACTTTAATGACGCGAAAAGTGTACCGCTAACTATGAAGAAGAGTCATATGGGCAACTTTGGCAGCGTACAATTGCTAACGATTTCAACCCTGAAGGTTCCAACTTTGCAGCTTGATTTCCACTCTCGTCTCCAACGTAACAAACGAGTATAAACACATACAAGCTTGATATGTCGAAATTAGAGTCCTCCAAAGCGGAGACATTTTCTGAAAATAACAAAACTAGAATTGTCGGATCCTTTAAGAAAGTAGATCATTGTGATCGTGAAATACTAGGAAATCTAGAGAACTATGTGTGACTATGTATATAACCCCTTCATGTGCCACCTCACTGCGGTGAAGGGGTGAACATCACTTCGTGGTGGCTAACGGCACAAACGGTCACGCAGTACGCGACGCTTTGTCGTGTATGGGCGGCTCTTCTGTATCCCTGGCCAGGAACATGTGAGTAACCAGACCACCTCTACGGCTCAAACAACTAAACCCGCGCCCCAGTCCTCCGCGCGCCGGAGGTGGACTTCTACGACGTCGGTTGCATCCACCTCCGGCGAGGGGCCATCTAATCTCGGAGTTAAACTATCAGGACGTCATTGGAATCGGACTACCGGAAACTCCCTCCCACCACGACACGGAAGCTGCCTAGTCGTCTGCACTTACAACTGTCGTTCGATCGCATCTGAGCAGGATCTTCGGACACTGCTTTACGGAAGCCGCAACATCAAATACGACGTTATCGCCCTGCAGGAAACGAAAGGCAGAACGGAAACCATAAGAAGGACCGACCACAACGAGCTTCTCATTATGGGAACAAAGGTGGACAGAAAGAATATTGGCGGAGTTGGATTTCTCGTCAATTCGACAGTGCACCACTTAGTAGACTCTTATAAGATCATCAGTCCGCGAGTAGCTGTTCTTCGTCTGGAAACCAAAGATCAAGGAACCATCTCCATCATAAATGGATATGCTCCAACATCTACGGCCACAGATGAAGAAAAGGAGGAATTCTACAAGCTGTTCGAAAGGACTGTCAACGACGAGAAGAGCTACTACAAAGTTGTCGTTGGTGACTTTAACGCTATCGTCGGTACGAATGATCACGACGGATGGAGGCTAGGACCACATGGAACTTCCTCAAGGAACGAAAATGGAGAGCGCCTGATAGACTTCCTATCCGCGTGACGTCTCTACCATGGGAATTCCATGTTTAAGAAGCCTTCAAACCGACGATGGACCTGGGAAAGCCCAAACGGAGAAACACGTTCGGAGATCGACCATGTTCTTACAAACAGACGCTGGAGTCTGTTCGACGTCTCCGTGCTGCCTTCATTTGACACCGGCTCGGATCACCGTCTTGTCCGTGCGAAGCTGACTCTCAAAAAGAGGATGTTCAAGCGTGACACTCATAAACCGGCACCGGTGAGAATCCCCACATTCAAATCTGAGGAGTTGGAATATGCAATAAAGTCGTACGATTGGAATCTTCTTGAAGATCCATCGGAAGACTACGACCTTCTCTCCAAAGGACTGTTGAAATGTGCTAGCAGCTCTTGCGAAGCCACATCACCGTCTGCTTCAAGACTCAACGCGCATGCGATTAAACTCTTGAAGCAAAGAAGAGCTGTTAAACTGGATCCTAATGCTTCCCATTTGGAAAAAGTCACCATCTCGAAGGCCTGTCGAATTGCAGTGAAGGAGTCCATTCAAGCCTACAGAAGATTGAAGCTGTTAGGAGCGGCTGGAAAATGTTCAAGCATAAAGCGCTGCCGAGATCTCTGAGATCAGAAGGCAATAATATCAGCCCTTGTGGATAAGGATGGAACAACGCAAACGTCTCGAAGAGCGATGGAGGCCATCGTTCAGGAATTCTACACAGATCTGTTCCGTTCTTCCATCACTGTCCCGAAATGCTTGATGCCACCAGCTGAGGAAGTACCTCCCATTCTGGAATCAGAAGTTGTTCATGCCATCAGAAGGATGAAGCCGGGCACTGCTCCCGGACCGGACGGCATTTCTGCTGATCTCCTTCGTGTGGGTGGCAGTGCCGTTTGCTCACTTCTTGCCAAGCACTTCAACCACTACCTTCGAATTGGTAGGATTCCGGACTCATGGAAGGAGTCGAAAACAGTTTTAATCTTTAAAAAAGGTCAGCTGGAGGATATCAACAACTATCGACCCATCAGTCTTCTCTCGGTTATGTACAAGATCTTCACCAAAGATACTGCTTAACCGCATGGAGCGTTGCTTGGATGAATATCAGCCAGTGGAGCAAGCAGGGTTTCGCAAGGATTTCTCCTGCATGGACCATATTCAGACTGTCTCACAGCTCATCGAGAGGAGCCGCGAATACCACCTCCCACTTGCCCTTGTCTTCGTGGATTACCGGAAAGCGTTCGACTCTGTGGAAATCAACGCCGTTTTGAACGCACTTGTGCATGCTGGTATACCATCGCCCTACATCCGACTTCTCGACGAATGCTTCTCGAACACATCGACTACCATCCAGCTGTTCGATCGAAAGCTTAAAATTCCTATCGGGAAAGGAGTACGGCAGGGAGACACGATTTCTCCCAAGCTATTCACAGCGGCACTCCAGGATGCCATGAAAGACTTGAACTGGGACGATAAAGGCTACCTTGTCGACGGTAAACGGATCAGCAACCTTCGCTTCGCCGACGATATTGTTCTCATCTCTACCAGCACGGCAGAAGTCGAGGAAATGCTGAACGAGGTCAATGTGGCAGGTATGAAGATTGGATTGGACATGAATATGTCCAAAACGCAATTTATGGTCAACCAGTGGTGTGACACGGGACTCGTAAGGTTAAATGGAGTCGCTCTGCAACAGGTCGACTCCTACGTCTATCTGGGAAGAGAGCTGAACATGGATAACGACCTCGCTCCCGAAATCGCCCGCAGGAGACGCGCAGCATGGGCAGCCTTCAGTTCGATTCGCGAAGTCACCGATCAGGTCAAGGATCCCGGCCTCAGGGCCTCGATATTCAACGCCTCTGTACTGCCTGCGATGTGTTACGCGACGGAAACGTGGCCCGACAACAAGACAATCGCCAGAGCGATGCAAACTACGCATCGTGCACTGGAGAGATGTCTTCTAAGGACAAGCCTTCGTCAGCAATGGCAAGAAGGCCTACGAAGCTCGGAGCTACGGGAGAAGTCGCAATTAGCAGACCCGCTGCAGTACATGAAGAAGTCCAAATATCACTGGGCCGGACACCTGCTTCGACGAAAGGACGATAGATGGAGTCTCCGTGTCACAGAATGGCTCCCGAGAGACCATAAGAGACCACTGGGACGACCGCCAACGCGATGGGCCGACCCATTCTCAAGATCTTTCAGAGAGCGGAGTCTGCCTCACTGGATGCAAGCAGCCAGAGATAGAGCGGTCTGGAACAGTTGCGGTCCCCGCTGAGAGGACCTTCAGCCGACAACGGACCATCAAAGTATCAAAGTAAGTAGTATGTATATAATGTAGAAACTAGGCTTTAAAAGGAAGAATCTCTTTCTTCATTAGCCACTTGGGAGCTGTGGGTGTAATTATCTCCCGCGAGCACAGGGGGCAGCCGCGCCGGGCAGAAATTAGGTCACTGAACTACATTTCAGGCGCTCGCTATGCGCTTTTCAGCTCATCGAAAAGAGGGCTCGGTGCTGATCATGAATATGTGTTTCAATTTACAATGCGCTCAATTTGAAGAGCGCTACAGAGAAGCGGCGGAAAAGGTGGTTTTTTTCGCTTTTTCCGCCAAATGACCAAAAGTTAAGGCCGGTATTGTACCATTTTCGTTGGTTCGCATTATTAGACAACTGTCTCTGAAAGGAGAGCAAGCGATGGTGTGCGACAGGATAACTGTCGGCTAGGTCAAGAGTATTGTCCTTTAAGGGAAACGGCACCGTCACGATCCTGTTTTCGAAGGATATAGACTTTGTGTAAGACAGAAGATACTCGAACGCATCTCTATCTTTAGCGCATTTTTCTTGTGAAATGCCTAGACCGTCCAGTTCAAATATGTTTTGAAGGAGATCAGATTCTTTCGGTCCGTGAGTCAGGCTCAGGCCATGTGTTACCTCTCCGGACGTTGGTATCGGTGTTACTCCGTGTGTCGTTGAGCCGAATACGGTTCGTGCGATACGTAGACACGACAGCAAGGTTGTGGTATCAACCATAGTGACGAGGCTATAATATTGGTCGGGACCGCCTAATATTTGTGGGTTCTGATGTTTCCCACGAAGCCGAGGGTTAGACACGCGAATTTCCTATGCCTTGAAGGAACTGCTTATCGGCGGTATTGAGACGAGCAGATGGAAAACCGTTGGTAATTAATGGCTTTGTCAGGACGGCTAGACTCATTTCGTCGCCCTGCTGTGCTAATATTTATGCACAATGTTCGTTTGAAATTTCTCAATTCTCAATATGTCCTCCGATGTCGGACATGGTGCAAATTTCACTTCTTTGCATCTCGAGTCCGAGCTCATTAGCAGTTTGTCTTGTATGATAGTTTTTTGAGCTCCTGTATCGAGAAAGAAAAGTACTTTTTCGAATTTTCTGGGATTGTTGTTCCAGACATTTCCTTCAGCTGTCATGAGAACTATCTGCTCCCTGCTTTGGTCTAACTGTTGTTGACTCTTAGCATTATATGAGCTAAAGGAATTTCCACTTGATTGTGGATTTATACGTTGCGGTCTTCGACGCTCATCATTTGGACCGTTCTCTGCGGAGCTGTTAGGATGAGCACTGTGTTGCGCATGTGGAGCCGTGTTCGGGTTCCACTGATTCCTGCTTCGCGCGAGCCTATTGAATCGGTTGCTCTGGCGAGTGTTGAATGATGAGCTGTTATTGCTCTCACTCGCTTTGGAAAAACACTGACTTATGTCATGCATTTGACCGCATTTCGGGCAGTTGGGCTTTTAACAGTCATAACTGTTGGGATCGTATGAAAAGCATTTCCAACATTTTTGGTCTCGTTGATTAATGTTCTCTGGGAAGTAACGTCGGAGACCTTCCTGCACTGAAAGCAACTGTGATGTGGTAGTTCACAGAAATGACAACGTCTCTCAGTTCTAGGAGCTGTTGTATTGCTCGTTTTTTTCAAAACGCCTGGTAGGTTGATCACTGTTACCATAGTGTTTAAGGCGTAATCCTAGGAATCTCTAAGCGTTAATTTCTTTTCAAGATGATCCATAAATTGGTCTATTTTGACTTCATCCTCTTGTTGAATAGCGACCAACACGGTCTTTACTAACTCATACGGAAATTTTTCAAGAATTTTTTCCGTCCACACTGCGTCTTGAATCTGCCGGTTATCTTGCCTAGCGGAGGCCATGTGGTTAATCAGCATTCCGATGTGGTCAAATGTCTGCGTACAACTGTTCGCATCACTCTGGCAGTAGGCAAGTCCATTAATTTTTTGCACGATTTTTGCTCTATTAGATGACTTGTTGCCGTATTCCTTATTGAGCGCCTCAAGCATCCACTTGTAGTTGATGGGATGAGCTGAATTCCTTTAAGAGTCACTTCAGCTCTCCCTTTGAGGCTATCTTTCAACAATAGCATTTTTCTACTGCGCTCAAGGAATTGATCTGGTGAACAAGTGTGTCGTATATTGCTCAGAACTCGGCGAAATCCTCTTCGTCGCCGCTGAAATTGGGAAGATTCAGCTGTTCTTACTTTGCCGACCGGCAAATTTGGCTATTTTGCGCATGCACAGTTGCCACGTCTGAGTAACTGGGGGCATCACCAATTTCTTCATGCCTTTGCCCGGTGGAATTTCCGTTTTCTGCTGATGAAGAGGTGCGCTCCATACTTGCGTTTGTTCTACCCAACTTCTTGCAAATCTGGTGAATTGATCTTTTGCTTTATTTCTTCTTCTTCCGAGCATGTTTATCAATTCATTGACTTTAGCGATTGTATCGCTATATTTTGCCTCATTCTCCATTTCTTCAATCTCGGAGATAAGGTCTTTTTTGATGGTTTTCGAATTCGCATCGTCGAATTCCCTTTTGAGCTCGCTGACGAGGTTTTGCAGAGCATTTCTACTCGGCACTACCTATTAGAGCTTTTCGGTAGAACTAGCTACTGATTTATGAAACTTGGCTGTTTAGGCCGATGCACCAAATGAACCTGTGGTAGGGCTCTGCTCTTTGAACCTATGGTGGGTTTCAGAAGCTGTCGTGGGGTTCTGTTTTTGAGCTTGGTTATCGTTCTTGGTCTATACACTCTTGTAGTCCAATAATTTATTATCGGACAAAGTATATGCACCCAATTTCTTCGCGCTCCGGCCGAAAGCCATATCACTCTCGTATCAATCTGGCAGGCTCTTCTTCGAACCCTGCGATTGATACGGGCACATTTTTGCTATCTTATACATAAGTACACAATAGAAATACAATGACGGTCACGCGGATTGGGACACCAAGACGACTTAACCGAATTTCTGTGGTGGAAGCACTTTCCACCTTTGGGACCAAGCAGCGCAAATATCCCCATGCTGGTATTGCATCTATTTTAAGGCATGTTTCAAATTACTTCCTCGGTAGTTGATAAAAAGCCTAATTGTCCGTTGCTTAGGTATTCCTAAAGACTTCAATAATCTGTTATCAACGTTTTCCTTAGAAGCTGATTAGATGCCGCCACTACTGCTATACAAAGATAAGATATCTTTCAAATATTTTAAAGCATTCCTTACTGGGCGAAATTTGGGCGAAATCGGTGATTATGACCTCGACAGCTTTAGTCACCCGTACGGTGGCGATGTCCGTTCCTCCACGGTGCCACTGGAAACTCCTCGCTGTGGGAGCTAAGCTAATCACGGACATTCGAATGTAGGCGACAGGCCCTTGTGACAGGCCGGCCTACGAAGACCCATGTCACATAACATGGTGTATGATGAGTCATGTTTTTCGAGATTGCGCTACGGCGTCCACGGGATCCGACGCGCATTCGCAAAGCCCGGCGAGTGTAGAAGTGGAAAGCATGCGAGGGTCCCTGATGCGAGGATGGCATCGGGGGCAACTGAGCTAGTCCGAACGTCCCGCACCGTAAGTAGGACCCGCATAGCAACACTGAATGTGGGTAAGTTGACGGGCCGCTCGTGCGAGTTGGTTGAAGCACTGGAGTGAAGAAGAGTTGATTTCTGTGCGGTGCAGGAAACGAAGAAATCCTGAAGCAAGTCAAGGGACATAGAGCGTGGCTTCAAGGCCGTTCTATGTGGAAGTCCCAGGACCACCAGTGGTGTCGGAATAATCGTCTCCGAACGATTTCGTGATTCGATTGTAAGTGTCGAGCGCCTTAACGATCGATTGATGAAGGTCGTTGTCGCCGCTAAGGAGCGGGTCTATCACTTCTTCTCTGTGTATGCTCCGCAGACTGGCTGCTCCGATCAAGCCAAGGAAGCGTTTTGGAGCCAGCTTGATGAGAAGACAGCGGAGGTGCCGCCGCAAGATGTCATCATAGTCGCTGGTGATCTTAATGGGCACGTAGGTGCTGCGAAAGAAGCGTACAGCTGTCATGGTGGTTTCGGATACGGGTCGCGTAACGCCGATGTTGAGCGTATTCTTGATGATGCGCAATCGCATAACCTCATCATTGTGAGCACCGTCTTCCGAAAACGCGACTCTCACCCTCACCTCATACTATAGCGAGAGCTCCAAGTCTCAGATAAGCTTTCTGCTTGTGAAGGGTGGCGACCGAAGTATCGTTACGGACGCAAAGTTCGTGCCTATGAGACAGTCGCCCCGCAGCATCGGCTGCTAATCTGCACCTTTAAGATCATCCCTCCGAGGATGAAGCAGGTGGAGCGATGCGGTGCTGCAAGAAAGAAAACGAATGAAAAGAAGGAAGCAGCTGTAATTTCTCGCGTACGGTTACTGACAGTCACGACTGTCGATGAAACTTGGAAGAATGCAACCGACGCGATACGCCAAGAGTTGGAACTCGGCACTACGACACCTGGACGACGCAAAGTCGACAAGCAGACATGGCTGTGGACGGACGATGTGAAAGCGAAGGTTCGAGAGAAGAAATCGCTTTATCATGTGTTTCTCGGCGACAGAACCGCCGACAACTGGCAGAAGTATCAGAAGGCGAATAAGGCTGCAAAGAAAGCCGTGGCTGTTGCGAGAGAGCGGCCATCTTCTGACAGACCGCAAAAAGCCGGTGAGGCGATGGCGTGATTACTTTGAGGAAATTTTCACTATGGAATTTCCTCATCTGGCCATGCCTTCTGTGGCTTCCGTCCACGGTCCTGTTCACAAGATCACCGTGGAGGAAGCAGAAGCGGCTCTGAAGAAAATGAAGCCCGGTAAGGCGACACGGCCGGATGATCTGGCAGTCGATGTTTGTCGAAGTCGAAGCTCTGGTGTCATGCTGACTGGTTGGCTAAGTTCTTCAACCAGGGGCCAGATTCATCAACCACTTACCGGCTGTAGGTGGCGCAACTAATCTCGAAACCCGCCATTCGGCCGATTCATCAAAACGTGTTGGTTAATGAGAAAATTGAAAAGATTATGTAGAATGGCAGCAGCAGATGCCTAAAATCTGTCAAGATAAGAAAACACAGTGAAAAAACGCAGGAAAAACTTAAAACACTGAAAATTTTCGGAGTCAAAAAAACTAGAGCACAATCAGCTGTTGGAGAGCAGCCGACCGACAACCTCCCGCGGTGCGTTGCACAGCGGCAGGTTGTTGGTCGGCGGGGTCGGTCGGCGGACTGGAAGTATACCAGCCCGTCCACCGACCGCCGCCGACAGTCCGCGGAAAATGTGTGTTGCGGACTGCGGCTGTTGGGCGCGCGCTGGGTCCCGGCTCGAATAATCCCGTTCCGCTGACATTTCCGCGGGACTATACCATAGGCCTTACTAGGCTGGAGTGCCCGGTAACCGCTACCGGGGTGCAGCGGTTGCGCTCCACGGTGACCCAGTCGCAACGAACTGGGCTCCTTGCCAAGGGATCGATAAACTCCGGCACAGCTGATGATTCCAAAGCGTTTCGAACCTTTCAGCGACCATTTCGTTTGGTTTTGCGTGTTGTAGTAGTTCGTAGCTTGGACGCCTGCAAAAGAACGGCATATTAGGTTGTAACGAAATAAATGGCACTGAACCACTGTAAATTTAAACAGTTAATATCTCGGCTTGTAGGCAAGTTTATTAATCGAAATAAAAACCTTCTGATTCTTCACATCTTTGCCAACGTGACACAAGCTTTTTTATCCCAGTAGCATAAAAATCATAAGTTCTGGAATTGACGAAATCTTCGAAGGCACTTTCGGCATTCTGTTGGTATTTGAATATTTCCCCTACCAAGAAGTCGCCAAGATGCTTGAAGAAATGGTAGTCTGTTGGGGAGAGGTCGGGAGAAAACGGAGGATGTGGTAGAGTTTCAATGCTCAGCTCATCCAATTTCTGCAACGTCATTCGTGCTACATGGGGGCGAGCATTGTCGTGCAGAAGGAGAACTCGCCTTCGGTTTACCAAGGCCGGCCGGATATCTTTCAACCTTTTCATCATTTCTTCAATTTCAATGCAGTACTTCTCTGCCGTGATGGATTCACCGGGAGGGAGGAAGCTGTGGTGAATAATTCCCAGCGAACACCACCATACTGTCACCATTACTTTCTTTTGGTGCGATTCCGCCTTCGCAAAAACCTTGGGGCTCTCATCGCTGTCCACCCACTGTGGCGATCGTCGCTTGCTGTCGTACATTATCCATTTCTCGTCACAGGTTACGATACGATCAAGGAATGGGTCCGTTTCGTTCCGTAGAAGCAGTGCGGACGAGATCTCATATCGTCGGTTTCTTTGCTCCTCAGACAGCTCATGAGGCACCCATCTTTCCAGCTTTTTGGTCTTTCCAATTTCCTTCAGATGCCGGGCAGCTGTGTTGTGACTGACGCCAAGAACCTTCGCTATCTCCCTGCTACCTTTGTGTGGATCCTCCTCTACCACATCTCTCAGCTTGTCCTCATCAACATCACTATGCCTCCCACGACCTTCATGTTCTTCCAAGCTCTCATCTCCATTCCGGAGCTTCTGATACCAACGATACGCCGTCCGAATTGTGGAACATCCTTGACCGAATGCGGCGTTGATCTTCTCTTCCGCCTCCTTAGCTGTAGTGCCCAGCTTGAATTAATACAAGTAAATGCCTCGGATTACCCTTTTGTCCATCTGCAAAAAAGTCAATAAAATTCTAAAGTTTTCCCACTTTTACATAGAAAATTTGGCACTCACCGGTAGAGCAAAGTTTGCGCTTCTAAATGATATGCCACATGTTACGGTTTGTTCTTGATCAAACGCGTAAAGACGCGCCAAATAATGGCGCGAGCCAGTGCCATTTAATTTGTTACAACCTAATAGAAAGGAGAAAAATTCGGACATCGAAATTAGCGCAGAAAATAGCTTCAACATCGACAACTACAAAAAAAATGAACCGAATCCATCGGCGTTGCAGGTCGGCGGCGCATTATCGATCTTCCCGTGACGGCTGTTACATGCGGCTGCCGTTGTTGCGGCCAACACACAACAGCCGTCATTGTTACCACAACGCCATCACTTACCGCGAATTTGATGAATCACAACTCGCGGTTAGTGAGCCGCTGACGGATAGTAACGATAATGGTGATAAGATTTACCTCCGTTCTCGTTGATGAATCCGGCCCCAGGTAGTAAAGGAAAAGAAAGTACCGGAGTGTTGGTACAACAGTAGGACGATTCCGATTTGGAAGAAGAAGGGCAGTCCTGAGACTGCTCCAATTACCGTCCGATTCGCTTGCTTTCGCACAGCATCAAGATCTTTGAGCGAGTCCGTGAAATCGTCAATCTCTCCGACAACTAGTGCGGCTTTGTGTCTGGTTGTGGGGCCGTTGATGCTATACACGCCGCCGGCTCCTTGTGGAGAAGCATTGCGAGAAACACAAGCCGGTGCATATAGCCTTTCTCGACTTGGAGAAGGCCTTCGATCGCGTACCGCGTGAGCTTATATAGTACGCCTTACGACAACACAACGTACCTGCGGAACTCATAGAGTGGGTGCGGATGCTCTACTCTTGTCCAAAGAGTGGAGTGCAAGCTGCAGCTGGATCCTCAATGGAGTTTCTCATCTCTGTTGGGATTCACCAGGTTTCTGCGCTTTCTCCTCTACTACTTGTTGTCGTCATGGATACCATTACGCAAGATCTTCAGCAGCCTGTCCATGGACGCTGCTTTATGTTGATGATGTATCAAGCTTGGTCCGACCGTCCGGCGAAGCTCAGTCTGAAATTGAACGTCAAGAAGACCGAGTACCTAACAGCTGACGTGAACGAGTCCGGCTCGATTAAGATTAACGGTACTGATCTTGCACGCACTTCGGTGTTTAAATACCTGGGATCAGCAGTGGCGGTCTGATGGTTGAAATGAACTCACGCGTGAGTGCAGCATGGTCAGTAGCAATGCACGCCGCTGAGTGTTGGCCCGTGACTAAGGAAGCTGAAACGCGCCTCAGCGTCATGGAGACGAAGATGCTGCGCTGGACGGCTGGAGTCACGCGCATGGCCGCATTCGAAATGATGCTATTCGGTAGAAGTTCGGTGTCACGCCGATAGAGGACAAGATGCGGGAAGCTCGGCCATGTTTCGCGTGGGAAAGAAGACAGCGTCCGCAAGATAGGCATTGAGTTGGAAGTGTCAGAAAAGCGGCCTAAAGGACGCCAGAAGCAGCGTTGGTCTGATACGTTACACAAGGACATGAAAGTAACTGGCGTCACCCTGATCAAGCGCAGGATCGGGAAAGGTGGTGTCATGACACCAAAATAGCGGACCCCGCGACGAAGCCGGACAAACGCTGAAGAATAAGAAGAAGTAGCCTTAGTCACCCGTACCTGCCGTAACATACCGTACTCCAGCGTAAAAAAACGGTCGTCAGATTCGTGATCAGCACCCCAAACAACCCCCTAGGCGAAG
>CANDYH010001028.1:0-15981 GCA_947396885.1 Heligmosomoides polygyrus polygyrus | reverse complement strand
AGTTTGCCGAACAAAATGTGCATCTTATTGAATCACAGAAAGGTTCTGGAGGGCAATTGACTTCTATGGTATTGATAGATCGCCCATCATCGAACTTCCATTGGACTAGGTGTTCGTGAAGAATGATGTCCGGGGGAAGGCCAATCCTTTCTTGATATCTTGGGTTTTCCACCTGAACACAAAAGTGTTCTGCACAGATTTTTTGTGCTAAATTGAGAGATGACAGTGTAATACCGCCCAAAGCGCACTGTATTGAATGTATCAAATTATTTCCCGCTGCTGTAGTTACATCGATAACAATTGACATGATAAGCGAGATTTCGAGTTACGCCGAGGCGGTAATAGTTGAGACGTTAGAGGTCCTTCTTGCGGATAAAATAAATAATAGAAATAAACAATAACAACCGGGTCCTCCGCAAGATTCTACACAGAACGTATTGCCTGGATATTGATGCACCAATTTGTGGAGCTTTGTCGGGGCTTCCCGAAACACCTTGCCACGCGGAATAGTTCTTGCTCAGCTTAAGTGATCTTGTCAGGGTAGCGAACACCGAATTTGCTGAATACTTTATCTTGTGTACCAGAATCTCTTGCAAGTTCTTGGACGAAGTGGAGCGGTAGCTCGGGGGAGCCGAGGGTAGTCGATGGCGTGAAGAAGTCGCAGACGAGGCCTCGATCTCTAGCGACGTCATCTTCTATACACGTTGTCGTTGCTGTCACACGTATGTTGTCGCAAGAAAGAATGTCCGCTTCGTCCAGTCCTGTAAACATTTCAGTTAGATCTGCCAATTGATAAGAGAAAGCTTGAGAAACTGTGAAACGGTTTCTGACCCTAAACTACTACTAGCGCAGCTTTATGTTTTTGTTCCAATTTGATTATCCTCAGGTAGAAATGATTTTATTCAAGCTAGATCATCTTATGAAGAGCGGCGGATTCCCGTGTTATATTATAGCCCTACTTTTCGACAGCGTTTTTTCGATGACAACAGATAAGCTTGGAAATGCAACAGTCAAAAACCCATCACAAAAAGCCGAGCACGTTTTGCAGTTCGAGAGAGCCTCTCGTTAGCCTTCTGTCCTCGTTGCAATAACCACTTTCCAGCTCTTCCATATTTCTGCCTTAGAGGGCTGGAATGTTCTGATCAAATCGTCGGAATTGTTTTATTTTTTGGTTTAACACCCAATCCTGCTCCCTTTAGTTCTTCGAATTGGTTTGGTGCGGACAAGTAGAAAAAATATCCACATGCCTCGTGACATGTCTTGAACATTGGGTTGATGTCGAGCTAATCAAGTTGCATGACGCCAGTTCATCAAAGGTGGCATACTTGAGTGGTGTTCCCAGGTACCGTGCTCTCGCTGTGCCTCGATTTCTCCAATACAGGCATGTGCGGAGAAGCGGTCTGTTTGCATACACTTCTCGATTCAAAAATTGAAAAAACGGAGATCCCGAGTGCTTAGCTGATGTGCACACGAGTTCGAGAGTTTCTCTCGCTGTCGGCTTGAGGTCACCGTGACGTTCCGCGTACATCGCTCACCCCGTTCACAAGTGTTGACAACGATTGTGCCGTCCATTTCCTTGCTCGTTGTCTGTTGAGCACCTCCCAATTCGACCTTCTGCTAACACAATGCGCCTTCGAGCAATAACAAGTTTCTGTATTCTAGCCCCTAGATAATTTAAAGCAATAGTCCAGTGGAGCGCAGCACACTGTACATCGCACTGTTTCACGAAGAGATCGTAAGCAATTACGTCCCCTCCCGTCATAGCACCTACGGATAAGAGGCGACTCCCGATTTTTTCGGGAACCGGCAAGCTTACCTTTACGCCACAAACCAACTCCGATTAAGACGCGTTGGATATAACGCTACTCCCCTAATAGCACGGCTCTGAAGGGAACTTTCGGTTCGAGGTAACTCCCCTTATATCGCGGCCAGGCCTCAGTTCTGCTCCGACACAGAAAGTGAAGACGAGCAGAATGCTAACTGCGTTTGTGACCAGACCTATCCTTCTATTGCCTCTCTCATGACCACGACCAGCGACAGTGTTCTAGATGAGCATCGACGTTTTTCGCACTGCGCGGGCTACAAAAGTGTTCGTAGCCTGCAATATGTCCTGAACAGTGCATGATCTCCGGTAGTCGTTAGAAACTACCGCATATTGGAAGATTTTTTCTATCACAGACGAAAGAAGATATGGGTTGAAGCTCAGATTATTTTACGAAACAATGCCCTTCACACTTGTTTTAAGCCCAGAACTGCATAGAGGCCATATTCTGTCGCAGGATGTTTTGTTGCGACCAGAGCCCTCGTTAGTTTTTCGCAGGATTCGTACTTTTCGCACAGAATTACTGCGCTGCTTGATCACATGCGACATCTCGATATTATGGGAGAGTGCAGATAGGCTATTTTCCACTAGGATATCGCCTGTATCGTGCGATTTAACAGCGCTGGTATTGTAGTGGGCTCAAGTCGTGCCCGCAGGAAGGGGGTGGTGCTGGTTCGAATCCCGCCTGGAGCGAGAATTTTGGTTTAAACGAGATCTTGCAGCTCAAGTTACACAGATTTGTTGTTGATCACGTCTAAATTACCTTTAGTTTTCGTTACTCCTCACGCAAATTTGTCATACCTATGCATGAAACAGAGATTATCTCTGAGGGCAGAACCTCATTAATAATCTAAAGACGTTCTTTGCCTTCACACTCTCTTCATGGTCACATGTTTCATTACTACAGCCATCATCATTGTATGCGATTTAAATCTACGCTTAAGAAAGTGAAAAGCGGTCAGCTTTGACTAGAACGCAACTCCCCGTCATAACACGGGTTTCTCCTGCCCCTCCAAACGCCTTTTAGTGGAAGGGGACTGCATTTAAAACATTTTGCTTCGCAACCCATAGCAAGATCAAAAGCGGCTTAAAACTACTTAAAATTCCTGCACTACGTAGTAGCAATAGGAGAACATTTCAAGCAGCGTAATTGAAGGAACTACGCCTTGAGCTATGAAACACTCTTGGATCTGACAGGCGTGGTCTCGCGGTTTGAAATAAAAACTGCGTTGTTGAACGTTTGCAAATGTTTTGACATAAGTTTTTCAAATATGTTTTCTACTAATTTTACTCCTCACACATATAAAAATTTCTGACTTGCTACTTGCTTCTAGGTAAATCTCTTTGCCGTTGACCTTGTTGTTGAATGCCTGATCATGCCTTAAAAGGAATACCAAGTTCAGTGGCTGCGAAGTGGAATGAGGAAAATCTGTTCAGCTCTGTATTAAACATTTCGAGTAATTTTTTTTCACTGCTTCGTTTTGACCTAGCGTCTTGGTCGTAGTGTATGTTCTCAAGAAGACCTGAAGAAGTCGTCCGTTATGTGTTTGGGAATAAAAAAAACATTAATTCTCATCCGTCAACTGCAAGGACTTCGCTGTTTGCTGCAATGCACTTCAAGTGGCGCGAAGCCCATGCTATCCAGCCCTTCCAACCCCTGGAATCCGTGAATTGACACTGTGATCGTCTAAGAGTATCAGGGCGCTGACTGTCCATCGGCTGGTCTCCAGAAGCCACTGTAGGTTGGCTACGCATTTAAATTGCCACCGTGATTTCACATAGAAGTAGAATACGTAGTGCATCCAATTCAGGAATTATAAGGCCTCTATCCTTTTTACCCTTTAAATTTCAAAACGCTTAAGGAAGAAAAGGCTGCGGTTCAATACAGAAAGGCTGCGGTTCAATACAGAAACCTTGCCATACAGTTCCCCACGGAGAATCTGCACACCAGTTTTGAAGCACCTCGTTGAGCATTCATTAAAGTATGCCTTTGATTTGAAGGAACTCCCTTTCGAAATTTCGACGACATCCTAACTTTTTGCATAACTGCGTAGAAGCCTCCAGCCATTGTAAAATCGTCAACTAATTCTGTGGCACTCTTCATATTTTCATCTCATGATGAAGAAAGAGCTAAGTACTGGGTTTTCTTAATTAATGGCCTCACTACATTGACGAAAAGTGGATGGCGTGAGTGATCTACTTAGTTTGTTAATTTTATATAGTTGTTTTCAGAGCTGTCCTTCTGAGACAGCTTTTGACTCGCGTTCTGCACTAGAACATCCGAGTGTTCTACGAAGTGTCCGAGTGTTCTTGCGTGCGTCCATTTTGAGCTGGTGTTCTATTCCGGTTGTACGCCATCCAGTTCCATAATTCCTAGACAGCTTTCCGTCACTTGCAACATTTAGACCCTTATCACAGCTATCAGAGTTCATAAAGTCACCCGTACATAGACTTTTTATGCCACGGTGGTTTTCGGGAGCGTGGAGGTGCACCACCAGGAAGCACCAGCTGTTGAGCACACCAAGATTTGAGGTTCCTAATTAAAGTCCTGGCAAACCAATCCTAGCTTCCATGCGAGGCCAGTGAATTGGCTTGTCTGCTCGTAATTCTCCATTAACTCGATATGTGATAGGGCTTGAAAGTACGCTCATATCCTCAGTGATGGGTTTCAGGGACCCCACTTTGTAAAAGCAGGACAGAAGTTACCCTGCTTTGTATCACACTAATTTCCGGCACTCTTCGAGAGACATGTCCTTAAAAAACACATCAAGGTTTTTCTTCCAGTATTGATCAGCATTCTTCTCCTGGGCCAGATTCATCAACCGCCTACCACCCTCTAATGGTGAAAATACCGCCAAACCCCCTGATTCGATTCGCTTCCCGGCAGGTTCGTGAATACGAACTTTTGCTTCCCGCCCCGGTCGCTTCCCATGGGAAGCCGGGAACGTTCATGAATTCGGCCACTGGTAGCTCAGTGGGAGCTGCTCTGCTACAGTGACTACAATATTTCCGAAGCTCACCTTAACTTCCCCTAAAATTTATTTCAGCCTTAGCGACGCCATCGATTGTGCAGCAAAAATCAAAAACGCGGCGATCGGGCCGAGCAGACACGTGTTTCACGGCTGTGGCTTAGGGAGCCGTTTGATTACGCCATCACGTCGGTGACGCCAGCTGACAGCCTTGGCTGCCCTGCTCGGCGGTGACTTATGGCTCCACTCCCACCGACGAACCTCACTGCTCCCTACGCGGTTTAATGCTGATTCTCGTATCTTCGCCCTAACCGAACGGCCTGTGCCTTCGCAGGGCGGCAACTGCTTTCTTCTCGTCCCTGGCAGTTTCAATTTTTGTGGCTGCGTATCGATCCGTTTGAATTTTACACCTGTTCTATTTTCGTTCGCTTTTTTCACGCACAGTCTCACCTCCCGGTGACTAATCAAGCATTTTTGATTTCTAGAATTAGCGTTTCGCACAACATTCGGAACGGAAAGGGAAATCAAACCGAGTAGCTATAGTAGCCGCCAATAGTGCTTCCATTTTTCAAAGAACTGAAGATTCTCATGAGCGAAGCCACAGCCCTGTCAACATGGGTTCTCGGGTTTGCTAGAGGTGGCAGCACTGTATTCAAAGATATAATGCATAAAGAATGTCGTATATTACCGCACCCTCGTCGTGCTCATGAGCTACATAAGGTAGCAAGTGTTCTATGATAGCTGAGCACACGAAGCCAGAAAAAAGGAGGTTGAATATGGGATGAGTAGGGATTGCTTGATTACTTTTTCTTTTTCTTTTTCTTTTTCTTCTTCTATTCACTACTATTATTTTGAAATCGTTTATGAGAATTTGCTGCGGTTGTCCAGTAGTTTAGGAGGAGCATTACGGATACAGTAATAAGGATAAATGAAAAAGGTCGCTGTTAGCGAATTCCTTTGCCGGATGCGCCACGCATCATACTTCTACTTTATGTCGTGTAAGCCAATTGAATGCGTATTCGGAATACACAGTGAATTGCGTTGGCCAATCGGCGAAGAAGTCGGTGTTTATCAGTTTTATCCTTCCCAGACAAGCTACCAATTCGCCGACTTCGGGGAGCTGAAGGGCTTGGTTGGCCAGGGCGGAAAATCCGAATCTAGGAAGTGGTATCGGATGCACGCGACATCCGGCGCTGCTCCATGCCGGCTTATCACTAGGCCACTGATAGAAACGAAATAACTATTATTACTTAACTATTATTAATAGAATACTTTTGAGTCTATCCTAGCCGGAAGGAAACGATTAATCCTAAATAAATAAATAAATAAATAAGTAAATAATAAATGAATAAATAAATGTCCCATTGGACGGGGGACAACAGATGGTAGTCCGTTAGAGCAAGGTCCGGTGAATAGGGTGGGTGGGTCAGAGCATGCCATCCGAAACACTAGAGTTTTCTCTGATGGTGAGTATAACTTGCAAAGTGTGGACGTGCATTGTCGTGAAGGAAGAAGATGTTGTCTAGTTTCCCTGCGGCTTCAACGCGATCCAACTGCCTGCAACCGACATCGCTAGTGACAGTAGCGTTCGCAGGTAGCAGCTCCCAGTGAATGACTCCTTTGCAATTCCACGAGACACTGAGCATTGCCTTTCCTGGGCGAAGTTCCGGTCTTGGCGTGGGAATTCCTGCTTCGCCGCGACTGAGCCACTGACGCTTTCGCCGGTGGTTAACGTAGACTACCACTTTCCGTTACCAGTTACTAGGTTTTCAACCACAGAAAATTCCTCCGAGAAGTCAAGAAGTTCATGCACACATCCTAACGCACTTGTAGCTGACGGCCGCTAAGTTCATGCCGTATCCATTAGACATGGGATCGGAATTATGTACTCTCGGATATCCGTACGAATTTATCCTGTTTCGGATAACCCGAAATCGGGTTCGGCAGAGAATGGCGCTATCTGTATCATCCGAAGATCCTAGGTTTACAAAATTACCCTCATCTGAGTCAACCGAACGTCCAGGGTTTTGAAAAATGCAACGATTCGTATAAAATCAAATAAAAGGATGTTAACGCGCCCTGCTACGGAACTCAGGAAAGCTGACAATCGGACGTTTTCGGAGTGGATTTTGCAATCATTCGGCGAAAATTCTCTTAGAGCTCGACTGAGTCCTTGCGGGAGGTCTCGTAATCATTTTATAGCAAGGCTTCATGGTGCACAACCAACTCACTATCCAATGGGCAGTCGCTCAATGTGGTCTTAATTTCTAGAGCCGCAAAGCGCCTCGGGTTTGGACGTCAACTTGTAATGCAGCCCTACGCGGCATCTTTCACACAGTACTGATGTGTTCACTCCACCTACTAGGGAAGAATACTAATTGAATCATCCTCATCTGAGTCATCCGAAGAGGTACCCAAAAATCCAATTCGGATAAAATCGGATAAAAATCGGATAAAGCTCAATTCTCAATAGAGTGAAATCGAGCGAATACTAAGTTCTGGTTGAATTCTAAACTATAGCAAGTTAAGCCTAGGGACAATCCTCATCCCTCAATTGGTTTGAAAATGTGTTTTTTTTGCCAAGTCGCTCAACCCAAGGAGTAGATGGTCACAATGGAACACGGCGCAGCACGGGGGTTTGGGTCTGTATGCCCGCGATGCTTCTGCAGCCAGTGGCTCGGAGCACAGGTGGGTAGAGGGTTAACTCGTGCTAGGATCAGGGGTTTGGTTCCTCTGCGCTGCTGCATTTTTGCATTTCAACTGATTGGTTGAGATTTGGGGGATTCTGACGTCTATGCCATTTTCAGACGTTTTCCGCGCATTTTTCCAGCTGTACGCTGTGGTATTCAACATGGTGATAAATGTTCAGCACCAGTGATACACAGATACAAAGTGCCTTTGTAGTGAATCGCGGTGTCTTCCTCCATGGTTATGAGCACGCAACCGAAACCGAATTAAAGACGTACCCTTTCCTCCGAAGCAATAGTCCCACCCGAAAACGCTATCATATGCCCACTGCTCGCTTGCCTCTCCACGTCCATCAGTTCATCTTGCGGATCCCAATCTTCCTCTTCTTCTTTCACCACTTCCAGCTGTTCGTCTTCGTCAACTTCAAGTTGACGTACTTCGAAGTCCTTGAGTATGCTGGCCATCCGTTCGGCCAGCTTGATTTCTTCCATCGAAGATTCCTTGTCTAAAGGTGGGCCACTCATCAGCGTGAGCAGGTGGATCACACTCGACCGTCAGCGGACATTGTTGGTGTTAGGTTCTAGAAAACCTTCAGCAGACATCTGATTTCCAGGTGACAGGTAGACATGAGGGCAAGAGTGTATCGATGCCGTTTAGCTTATCCGCACATCTCGTTTTTCATTTGAACCACCTCCGACGTCACAACGTAGTCTCCTTTGAAAATCCGAGCAGGATGGTTTTTGCCGAGGCCTTTGGTCCATGTATGGAAGCAGACAATGAGGAGCCTGTAGCCTTTATACGCGACCCGCAAGGTGCCCACTGGTGCTTCATGCACTTTGTACCTGTGTGTCACTGGTGTTGAACATTTATACATCACGACGTTGAATATCACAAGGTACCGTTGAAAAAATGCGCAGAAAAAGTCTGAAGATGATATAGACGTCAGAATCCCCTAAATCTCTACCAATCAGTTGAAATATAAAAGTGCAGCATCTCGAAGGAGCCAATCCCGTGACCTCTCTCGTATGAGTCAACCATCTACCCACCTGCGCTCCGAGTCATTGGCTGCAGAAGCATCGCGGGCATACAAGAACGCTAAACGCGTGCTGCGCCTATCCCATTGCGACCCCTACTCCTTTGGTTGATTTTGTTATGGCTGGACGATCACAGTGGTGATCGTGTGTAGCGCGTCCGTAGCCAGCTAGTAGAAAGCCGATGACCACCCAAGTAGGCGCGGTGGTAATCCGCCAAGGCAGGTCAAAGTAACGACCGGCGGGAAAACGGGCGCATATAAGGCCGCTGCCGAGACCCTCAGGGGTTGTCGTCGCAGGTCGCCGCCGAGGGTCACCGAGGACCGTCGCCAAGGAGTTCCAGTCGCCGCCAGCCTACCTCCACCGCCTCCAGCCGTCGTCGTCGTGTGGCTGTGGTATTCTGCTAATAAATCTGTACTATTTCTGCTGCCTCTACGCACGCGGACGTGAGGTTCTCTGTTAGCACAGAGAGCAGTAAGAAGAGACCCCAGAGGTCTAGTAACAGTAAGAAGAGACCCCAGAGGTCTAGTGAAGCTGTATCCTCAGGGATACAACAGTGGCGATATCAGGTGTGCCACTTCCCGCTGCAGGAGCGGAAGTGAGGAAAGGACGCCTGAGCAAGACTTCGAGGAAGTCTGAGGCTGTAAGAAGGAAACCTAAAGAGCAGGTGCTGAGTTGATCGGAGATGGATCCTCAGCTTGTCATGTCCATGTTCAAGGAGTTCATGGAGGAGCAAAGGAGAGTTGCTGAGAAGCAGCAAAAAGATATGTTGGACATGGTGCTCAGGCACGTGAGAGGAGCAGATATGTTGAGCACGACTGGTGAAACATGTCAGTGCCAAATGCAATGGCTTCATTGAGTAATCGGATCGACAGGTTCGTGTTCGATCCTGATGTGGACTCATGCTTCTCGAAGTGGTACTTAAGGTACAGAGCAGTGTTTGTAGAGGATGGAAAGCAGCTACCAGAGAGCGCGAGAGTGAGGCTTCTCTGTGAGAAGCTTGATGCTGCATCCTTCGAAAAGTACCAGAGGCATGTCTTGCCTAAAGAAGTCTCGGAGATCGGTTTTGATGAAACCGTGTGCACGCTGAAGTAGTTGTTTGATGTGAAGACTTCAGAGTTCACGACCAGATACCAGTGTTTGAAGCTGGAAAAGAAAGAGTGCGAGGATTACCTCACGTATACTGGTTGTGTGAACGAAATGTATGAGAAAGCGAAAATCCATGAGTTGGATTCGGACGGAATTAAGTGCCTTCTATGGATTTTTGGACTGAAGTCTCCAATGGAAGCCGAGATAAGGCAGAGACTCATTGCAGTCTTAGACAGGGAGTACAAGGCTGAAAGGAAAATGTCCCCGCAGGAGTTGCATATGGAGTGTGAGAACTTCTTGAGTCTAAAGAGGGACAGTGAAACAATCGATGGCAGTGTGAAGGCTGTTGATATGGTAGCCAAGGAAGGGAAGAAAGCAATTCAGTGTTGGAATTGCGAAGGGAACCACTACGCCAGGGCATGTAAAGCGAAGTTGTGGTTCTGCAAGAACTGCAAGAAGACAGGGCACAAGGAGAAATTCTGCGGTGTCGCGCAGCTGCGGAAAGATGCCGAGCTGAAGAGAACGGGACGGAGAAGCCGTCATGGTAGCGACAACAGTAAAGCAGTAAAGCAGAATTCAGGACGACACGTGCGCACAGTCAAGATTTCGAGTGCGGCAGCTAGAGTGAATTCCACACGCGTGTATGTGGAAGCAATCGTCAACGGTCACCCTGTAGAGTTCTTGCTCGACACTGGTTTGGATATAACGTTGATAAATGAGGGTGTTTGGAGGAAGATGGGCACTCCAACGCTCGAGGAGACGAATCTAGTGGTGAAGAATGCCAGTGGAACTCCAATAACGATTCGGGGAAAGCTGAGGTGCGAGTTCGAGATTAAGGGTGCGGTATCAGAAGGATACGCCTATGTGACACCTTACAACTCGCTAATGGGCCTCGAGTGGATTGAGAAGAATGAAGAAATGTCACATCATATGAGGATGATGGTGACAGAAGTGAAGTTGGAGGACACTGCGAACCTTGGAGAGGAGTTGAAGAAGACCTATCCAGAAGTGTTTGAAGAAGGTCTAGGACACTGCACAAAGGAGGAAGCCGAGCTTCAGCTTGTTGATGGTGCGCGTCCAGTGTTCCGAAGTTGCAGACCAGTCGCACACGCTGCTGTTGAAGTAGAACTTGACAGGCTTGTGGAAATGGGTGATTACATTAGTGAGCCACAGTGAGTGGGCTGCACCTATAGTGTGTGTGAAAAAGCATAATGGGAAGTTGAGAGTATGCGCAGACTTCTCAACTGGTCTGAACAAAGCGCTGCAGTCGTTTGATTATCCCTTGCCGGTGCCAGAGGATATATTCGCGTCCTTGAATGGCGGGACCGTGTTTTCACAGATCGACCTGTCAGATGCCTACTTGCAGGTGGAGTTGTCGGAAGAGGCGAAGAAGAAGGTCGTGATAAACACGCACAGAGGATTGTTTCAGTACAATCGGTTACCGTTTGGGATAAAGACTGCACCTGGAATTTTCCAGCAGATAATGAACAAGATGGTCTCTGGTTTAAGAGGTGTGACGTCATACCTGGATGACATCTTGGTCTGTGGAAGAACGGTACAGGAACACAAAGAGAACCTGCTAGCGTTGCTTGAGAGAATCGCTGAGTACGGTTTTAAGGTTCGATTGGAGAAATGTGCCTTCTCGAAGCCAGAGATTCGGTACCTTGGTTTTATAGTAGACAAGGATGGCAGAAGACCGAATCCGGAGAAGATCCAAGCGATCAAGAGTATGTGTGAGCCAAAGAATGTTGCTCAACTGAGAGCATTTCTCGGCATGGTAACGTACTACTCATCGTTTATGCCAACGATCAAAGAGCTTCGAGGACCGTTAGATGCCTTGATGAAAAAAGATGTGAAGTGGGAAGGGAAGTCCCAGCAAGCCAAGGCATTCGAAAAGTTGAAGGCAGCATTGCATAGTGAGACGCATTTGGCTCACTATGATCCCAAGCAGAAGATAGTAGTTGCAGCTGATGCGTGCGACTATGGTATCGGATGCGTTATTTCGCATAGATACCCGGACGGTTCAGAAAAGCCAATAGCACATGCTTCAAGGTCGCTGTCAAGCGCAGAGAAGAACTACTCCCAGATTGAGAAGGAAGCGCTGGGACTAGTATTTGAAGTGAAGAAGTTCCACAAGTATGTGTATGGCAGGAAGTTTCTTGCTGACAGATCATAAAACGTTGTTAGCCATCTTTGGTGACAAGAAAGGAGTTCCAGTGTACTCAGCTAATCGCCTCATGAGGTGGGCTACGATACTGCTTGTTTATGACTTTGACATTGAATATGTCAACACGATGAAGCTTGGACAGGTAGATGGCTTGTCAAGGCTGATGCAGACACATCGAGCTGCTGACGAAGACGTGGTGATCGCAGCTGTTGGAGGAGATGTGAGTTCCGTGCTGCAAGAATGCATCAGAAAGCTGCCAGTGACTCATGAAGATGTTGAGTCGTGTACGGAGCGAGATCCGTTGTTGAGAAAGATTATGGCATGTGTGAAAAGTGGAAGATGGCCAAAGGTGGACCCTAAGTTGGCACCTTTTCACAACAGAAGAGAGACATTGTCCGTGGTTGGGAAGTGTCTCATGACAGGAGAAAGAGTGGTGATTCCTTCGAAGTTGCAAGAAGACGTTTTGATGGAACTGCACGTTGGTCATCCTGGGATCGTGCGAATGAAGAAGTTGGCCCGAAGTTATGTATACTGGCCCAAGGTTGACAAGGACTGTGAAGACGTGGTACGCAAGTGTAGTAAGTGTCAGGAAAGTGCAAAGAATCCTGTGAAGGTACCACTAGAGACATGGCCAGCGCCTACCCGTGTTTGGCAGAGAGTTCATATAGATTTTGCTGAACCAATTCATGGTTCCTACTACATGGTGGTGGTAGACGCGTTCAGCAAATGGCCAGAAATGTTCGAGATGGCAAATATCTCTGCAGAACAAACCGTGAAGGCCATGTAAAATTTGTTTGCGAGGTATGGATTGCCGCAAACAATAGTTAGTGATAATGGCACACAGTTCGTGTCGGAACAGTTTAAAAGGATGTGCGAGGAAGGAGGAATTGAGCACATCAAGACTGCCCCCTATCACCCCCAGTCTAATGGACAGGCGGAGCGCTTTGTTGATACGCTTAAGCGAGGTATCAAAAAGCTTAAAGGGGTGGAGAGGCCAACAGAAGAGACGCTCAACGTGGTGCTTCAGGCGTACAGATCTACGCCAAACGCGTGCCTGAATGAAAGAACTCCAGCGGAAGTGTTTCTGGGGAGGAAACTAAGGACGCGTTTAAGCTTGCTGATTCCGATGGAAGAGGAATCAGAAAACCCGCTCGCGAAGGAAAGACGAGCTAAGATGAAACGGCAGTTCGACAAGAGGCATGGTGTGCTGCCCAAAGAGTTCGCTGTAGGCGATTACGTATACGTACAGAGATGGAAGGCACCACGTTTTGTATGGACGAAAGGCAAGGTAGTGAAACGCCTTGGTGCCGTCAACTATGTCGTCGAAGTTGATGGAAGAGCGATTCGCAAGCACGCGAATCAGATGCGACGTTGCGCCGAAGAGCGAACTTGTCAGGAGGAAAGCTCTGCGCTCAAAACGTTGCTCGATGTTCTTGAATTGGACGACGCATGGAGGAGGGAACCTGCTTGCTCAACGACCCCGGGTTCAACCAATCAACGGCGCGATGCGGACAGAGAACAACCACTACAACTACGACGTTCTACTAGGGCCAGAAGACCAGTCCGACGATATGGAGTAGATGACTTTTCTTAGTTTGATTGTTGACTGTTGTAGTTTTCCTTAGGTTTTGGTTGTAAATTAGGTTTCCGTTAAGTAGTAGAAAAATATTTGCTGTAATTATTTTCCTACTAGGGGAGGTGTTATGGCTGGACGATCACAGTGGTGATCGTGTGTAGCGCGCCCGTAGCCAGCTAGTAGAAAGCCGATGACCACCCAAGTAGGCGCGGTGGTAATCCGCCAGGGCAGGTCAAAGTAACGACCGGCGGGAAAACGGGGCGCATATAAGGCCACTGCCGAGACCCTCAGGGGTTGTCGTCGCAGGTCGCCGCCGAGGGTCACCGAGGACCGTCGCCAAGAAGTTCCAGTCGCCGCCAGCCTACCTCCACCGCCTCCAGCCGTCGTCGTCGTGTGGCTGTGGTATTCTGCTAATAAATCTGTACTATTTCTGCTGCCTCTACGCACGCGGACGTGAGACTCTGCACAGAGAGCAGTAAGAAGAGACCCCAGAGGTCTAGTAACAGTAAGAAGAGACCCCAGAGGTCTAGTGAAGTTGTATCCTCAGGGATACAACAGATTTGGCAAAAAATAAACACATTTTCAAACCAGTTGAGGGAAGAGTTTCTCCCTATATCACTCGCTCCCGCCGTTCAGACATACGCTTCAGACCCTTCCCTTGTTAGTGCTATTCCTAATCTCTTCTAGGCGTATGTTGGTATAAATACAATCAGCCTTCGACAAAATTTTAAAAATAGCGCTGTGCTTTAAATGAGTCTGGTGCATATAGATTCGTAAAGTGTGGCGCATGAAAGGCGATGGTACTATCCAACACATACTTCCTGTACTCTGTTGAATTGAAATTAATTACGTGCATAGAGCGTGGAAACATTTTACAACTCTCTTAACTGTGCAATTCAGTTAATCCGCGTTCCACGTTGTGCGTCACAGTGAGGGGCGAAAGTCGAAGAAAGTCTTGGATACTGTGGCGTATGCCAGCCAGCTGTTTCTTGAAGCTTAACCATGCCAAGGTTATGAACTCATGGGCCACCACATGGGCGATTGTCAGCGACTTCATAACCTTGGCACAAGATCTTCTGAGCTATTGATATGTAAGTGGGCAAACAAGTCAGGGTACAGATGATAATCATGTGTCGAGTGCCGTGATTCAGAAGACGTGCCCCAGGCGTCTTCCAACGAGCATCGGGATTCGGAAGACCAGCAAAAGGCTTCGTCCAACATGCGTCTTGATTAGGAAAACGTGTCGTAGAAGTTGTTCAACGTGTGCCAAGATTCAGAAGACGTAACAGGTATGGTGCAGCGGGCATCTTTACTCATACAACGTGCTGCAGACGTCGAGTAGCAAGAAGCCGGATTCGGCTTCTTGCTTCACAGACATCCTGCAAACGAGCGTCCGGATCTAGAGGAAGTGCTATGCATGTCGCTTAACTAGCAAGCTGATTCAAAAGAGGTGTTGTAGACATTGTACAATGAGTGGCCGGATTGAGAAGGCGAACGAAGGCGAACCATCCACGTTATATTCTACTCTACGAAGTAGAGAGAACGCACCTGTACATATGTACATATGTACAGGTGCGACTACTGCACTTGACTTATACACATATGTGTACATATGTGTATAAGTCACAGTTGGGGAAATTACCCGTATAAAATCGGTCGCACGTTTTTTATGCAGATTGGACACTTCCGTTCGGGAGCCGCACGCTGCTATATGATAAGTGAAAGCGTCTGTGTTTTTGTCTCCACACCTAGCCGGCATCATGCTTGGGAGCACAAGTCGCATAAATGTGATTGAGAGGGGACAGTCTTCATAGAATCCATTTTGAAAACAATACCATATCATATCCTACCGTTCTATTATACATTATATATGTCGTGTCGGACCATTTTTTGCTGAAGTAAAGCAAAGAAAGATCAAAGTTGGCAAGTATAACTGCTGCGGCGTTGATGCTATATTATCGGGTTTGGTGTCAAAGCTTCCAACCAGACGTTTTGGCTGCCAGTAGGCCGCTCTACGTCTGGTAAAAAAATATACGAAAACGTGAGTGAAAATATATGCCATTTCACAACCCGATAAGCACAGGTCTGAGTATTGAACTCATAAATGCTCCGGGCACATTAAAAATTAGAGTACTTGATCTGTGCGATTGTTCATCATAGGTCAAGATTTACGATTTACAGCCCAAAATGTCGTCAATCTTAGTTACGCACAATCGTACGATGGATAATCGGACGTTTTCGGAGCGAACATCATAGTTATTTGGCGTGGGTTGCTTCCAGTTTCCGCGTGGTCTTTCGAAAAACAAATTTTGAAATCGTTAGCAATTTCTTTAAAGTAGAATGGCAGAGAGCACTATGTATGTGTTATATGTGTGTCACCCTCCATTCCACGCTTGATGACTAAAGAGAGGATTTGCACGGGAATGGTTCACCTATGTTAGGAAGCAGATGAACATCCACCTACTTCAGAATTTGTCATGCGGAATTGTGGAAAAAACGGAATTGCGGAAAAAGTGCGATCATGCGGAATTATACATTGCCAGTTCGACCAAGGATTTCCAATTACGCGGGTTACCACCTGCGGTATGTAGCTTTGTTACAAAATGACCCCTTCCTATTAATCCTATTTGGTTTGACGA
>CANDYH010001027.1:0-18561 GCA_947396885.1 Heligmosomoides polygyrus polygyrus | reverse complement strand
ACAGATCTTACATTGATTCAAAACTGTTCATTGTTATTTGTTTACGAACACTTTTGTTGAAGGCGCTTGAGAGTCCACGAAATTAGTTGCCAACCAATAGTTTTATTGTGTTGATGCTATTGTGTTGCAGCGTAAGATGTTCGTTTTATTTTTGAGGTGTTAGTACAATTTAAAAGACATGAAAATATATCACCTAATACTGAACTAGCAACTAAACTAATTAGTCACCTTTTCTCTGATGAGCCTCGGCTTAACTAATTTTAAACATGCTTTGTATGAAGATAGAGACAAAATAAAACAATGTCTAATGCTATTGCTGTCGTTGTTTTAATTGTTATTGTCATTTGCTTGTTGCTGTGACATTGTGCTTATGCTGTTGAGTAAGTAGTAGTATTTTGAGTGATTTTAAGTACAGATGCACGCCTGATTCTGTCCGATTCTATTCGATTGTTGTAGCACTGTGTCTTAAACTGCTAAAAAACTGTAAGATTTTAAACTATTTGCAACTGATTCTACTAAAAATGGTTTGGAGCGGTTCAAATTATGCATACGGAGCTTTTAGTTGTATCAAAGTGTCACTGATTTCAGATTATCCCCCTTGTGTACGAGTACGCAGTCGATTTCTCTACGATCGCGACTGTCGAGCAATTCCAGTGCCTTAAGAAATCGAATTACAGCACGGTGTTCTTACGGTACGATCACTGCTTTCTATATGTCGACTTAAATAGCATTTGCTACGTTTCGTCTTCGTCTAAAGACCCGTGCAGACCAGACCTCACTTCCTTCATTTCTTCCCTTTACTCTCTGAGTTCATTGTTAGTAGCGAAATAGGAAACAATCCACGTATAGTAAAACTTTTTTTCTATTTTAAGGAAAACAAACTACCACGTCGATTTTGACGTTCATATCAAAAAAGATATAGTGTCATTTTGATAGAAAACCTATGAAGAACTATGAATAGTTACTATCGAGCTAGCGGAGTATGAGTTATCGCGAAACTCGTCGGAAATTTACCACGCCGTGCTTTAATGAATCGCGGTAGCTTTCACCTCTATATTGGCCAATGAGTCGATAATGGATCTGGGCCATGGTTCTTTACGCCTCTTCAGTATAGAACCACGTTTGCTGTGTAAGGTCTACAGAGTACTCCATCATTTAAATGTAGAAACTTGTTTAGAGTCTACGGCCCTCAGTATGGAGAAGTACAGTTTGACCAAAACGTCATTCGAAACGCTCACCGTGCGGCTGAAGGTAAGGTGTAACCTAGCTCTGCTCACATTGTCCCCCAATTAAGGACGCTGCTCACTTTTGCGACAAGGCGGCGGTCCTATCCCTAACTATAGGGCAGCGACGCACAGCTTATCGCCTTTGGCGAGCGGTGCCCTGTCACAGATATTTGCGGCACGATTTTCGGCGACGACGGGTTCTGGGCCGAAAGTGGTGGCTGGGCCAACGGCAGCAATGATTCACATTATGATTTGCCGCGCATTTGCTGCCTCAGCGTTCCGTCAGCGCTCTAGCCGATCTCGGCTAGAGGGCAGACAGAAGGCTGAAAAGCGAATAGCAGTAGTAGGTACCGACTAGAAGGAGTACAGTGTCTTTGCCTTGCCGTCGCCGCTCGCGGCCGCAGGACTCGAGTGTGCGTGAGCGGCACGCTTGACGAATTTTGCCGCCGTCGCCCGCCGCCTGCCATAAAAGTGTGCTGAGGTCTTTAGGCCGCACCATCACCACTAATTCTAGGACACCTTGTGCCTTTAGGTTTGAGCGGCAAAGTTCGAGCTACTAATGTGAGGTGGTTGTTTTCTCATAGTCTACATACCACAGCTACATTTCAGCGGGTCTGAACGTTGAGTTCTATATGACTCCTCAGATCCATCGACCATACATTGATGGAGCCTATCAGTTCAGGGAAATCTTTGATAGACTCGTCAGAGGAGGCATTCGTATGCAAACGCTTTGGGTTCAGGTACGACAGCACTTCTTTGTGAATACTAGCCTGATCAACCTTGACGAAACTCCACAAATATTAATTTACTATTTTTCTCTAAAAATAACAATTATTATGAAATTATTACACTTTCTGGGAGCAGGTGAACTATAAAATTCCAGAAAAGTTACGCCAAATTTTCCTTGAACACAAAATTATTCTAACCATCTTATTGGGTCTATAGTTTAATCTGCCTTGGGGTTATTCCGATTTGGAAGAGTCGCTTTAATTTCGGGTTCTTAGGCTAGGTTAGATTAGTGTCCAATTTGATTTTCGAATGGGGCAACTAGAATTTTGTGTTGCCGGTATCGAATAGAAACAGTATTTCCGTGATAAATTGTGCCAGTCCTGTAAATGTGGTTCCAAATTTCACTGCAACAATTACTTTCAATTCATTTGTCAAGAAATCGCAAGAACTTGTGTGGTATGCTTTTCTCACTACAAAGTTAAAACTTGAATATGTAAATCAGATTAGTAAATCTCTCATGCGTCTATATATTTTATACGTTTTAAGCATACAGGATATTCAGTTTGTATAACAAAAACCTCAAAGCACACTGATTTCTCTTACACGGTGTCTGCTTGTTAGAGTTGTCCACGAAGAACGCTTTAATCGCCTTAAGTATGTTTCTAGAGATCTACTTTACAAACTGTCATACAATATGTTCTTCACGTTTAATCGTGGAATGGTGTGGTTCGTTCATCGCTGGCTTCTCATCTGCTGAAACGAGCTTGTAGTTCAGGTTGTCTCTCCGGAATACTGGAACCCAGACACTATGGATAACGTCAGATTACTTGGTGACATCAGCAACCAGGCAAAGGTATTTGAATGACATTTCATTGCTACACTAGAGTCATTCTAGCTACTATGTTCATAAAATAAGACAAGTAAAATCTTCCACCATCAGATCACCAGTTTTCAGCTTTGGTGTAGGCCGTTGAATCACGATTATTGAGGCTTATAACCATCCTATGATGGTGTCTCCGTGAGTCAGTTCACGTTCACGAAGAATAGTAAAACTTGTACTTATGTTCAGGAATGGATAACTCTTTCTAAGCATCCGTTGCTTTTGTTCTTTTCTTTTAAAGAAAAAGAACTCTCAGAGTTGTGTGATTGAGTCTTGAGAGAGAGATTGACTTCTCTTTATACGAACGCCCAAAATTAACAAGCGTTACAGTCATTTTCTGAGATGATGAATTTGAAGGTTAGGAACATCTTTGCACTCACGAAAATGCTCACCAAGGCCCGTATTCATGAACGTGGCCGGAGGTAAATCCTACCCCGATTTACCTCGATGGCCACTTACCCGCCACTTTCCGGGAACTTACCTCTGTCTCTGATTCATGACAGCGAAAGCAAATGTTTCACTCCGCTGCGTGGGAAAGATTGCATTGGGTCAGAAATTAGCAGCGGAGCAAAACCCTTGGAGGTAAATGTTCCCCGACTCGCTGGCGAGGTAGCATATATCTCGAAACTCAACTATGGGACCGGATTCTTCAACAATTAAATCCATGGGTATGCGGGGTATGAGGGGTAGAGATAAGGTAAGAGTCATGTAGAGATAAGGCATGAGACAGATACGCAGACTTCATCGTGGGTATCTCTACCCACCTTACCCGCGGGTTAGTCGTTGATCAATCCGGCCTCTGGTTTTCCCCGCCGCACCTTCATGAATCGCGCGTAAGTGGGAAGAGGCGGTAGGTTGTGCACTTACCTGAAGCTATGTCGCTCATGAATCCGTGCCCATGACTCTCCCCAAGTATTGTCCGTGTTTTGTTTGCAATATCTTCAAATGCTCAAGCTCAAATCATTCGCAAGCAAGGGTAGTAGCCATGGGTTAACGATTAGCACCGGATCTTGCAGTCTGTTTCATAGATTGGATTGGGAAGTCGCTACTTAACCGCTCGCCGTTATTCTACTGAAGGTAGATAGATGATTGCTGTTTTATAGCAACGACACAGTCTGAAATGAATGAGTGTTTTAGGTTATTGAACGAACAATCTCAGTACATTTGGTCTACTGGTTAAAGATCGGGTAACGGTTGAGTCGCTTTTAACACGCAAATCAAAGTATCGCGAGGAATTTGGCGTAAAATTGTAGAAATGATAGAGGAACCCAAGCTCTAAAAACATTATGATTCATATCAGGTCTATGCTGCTTACTGCTGTGAAACATGTTGTTGCAAGCAACATGTTCCTGGCGGCAGTAAAGATGGGTAGGGGCCCTAGTGCATAGCAAGAAGCACGACTGGCTGCAAGAATAGCCGTCTCGAACGGCTACGCGGTATCAGTCATCAACGAAAATCTCGCAATAATTGCCGAGGTTGACCCAGTAGGGAGAAGATGCCTCTAGTTCTCTGCATCTCCCACAAAGTTACTGCTGATATTTCAAGCGTTCTTTTTAGTGCACAATTGCAGGACAGTGATACCTTGGTAAATATTCATTGAGATTCATGAAGTTGTCCTGACGACAACATCAGAAACGGAAAGCAACTGTGTTTTTAAACTACTACACCTCGTTTTGCACTGGAAAAACCATGAGGGCGAAAGAATCCAAAGTGGACCTATAATTTTGCACCGGCAAACAACGGAAAGCATATTTTCGTTCTCTGATAACTTCAACAGGATGTCGTGGAGGCGAGTTGAATGCGTATTTGGCCACACAACAACTTGCGGTGGCCAGCCGATGAACAAGTCAGCGCTCTATCCTTTCCAGACAAGTCTGGTACCGACCCCGGAGGGATGGAAGGCTTGGTTGACCTGGGCGGGAAATCCGAACCAGTAACCTGGTATCGGGTACATGCGATAGCCGGTGCCTCCCCCAACTGCGCTCCACGCTCCCGGGAATCCAAGATAGTTATCCAAAAGTGGTAAGAGTCCCCTGGTTCTTCTTGTTTCCATTACCACCAAGCCCACAAACGACGTCCGACGTCGTCTACGCCTCCAAGTACCGAAGTGAATGACACTGCACCGCTTAAACCGCAGCCGACACATTGCTCATTAACTTATTTATTTATTTATTTGTACGTGGATAGCCACGTAGATAAGAATAAACAGGCATAACAGAAACTAAAATAGTTACAAACCAACAAAAGGCATAGTAAATGAAGTCATAGGCTTTAGTCCTACAGACAAGCACAGAAAACAACAAGTCTAGAAGGCAGTAAACAATTAGGAATCCTCTTGGAAATACCGCTCAACTTGTGTTCTAAATTGCCGTACAGTGCTAGGTAAAGTAATATTCTTGGAGAACTTCAAGAATTCACTGCCAGCACGATTAGTGAAAAAAGCTGCTCTGGTATTACATTTTGCTCTAGGAACAATTATCTTCCACTGTCCACCCCTAGTGTTAGATGGAGAGACAGAGTAAAATTCCCGGAGCGAAAGGTTATTCATACCATTCACCATCTTGTAAATCATGATTAAGTCGTTTCTTTTCCTGCGAAACGAAAGCGTACGCAGACTAAAGATATTGTTCCGAGTGGATGCTGAAGGGATGGTGGTGTAATCAAAACCATGAAGTCTTATCCAGAGCTTTCTTGTAAAGCTATTTTGAACAGATTCTAGCCTATTGATTTCTTTTTTGCACTTAGGACTGAATACAGTCGTGCCACACTCTAATATCGGCCTAACATATGTCTTATAGGCGAACACTAAATGTGTAGGTGATTTAGTGCGTAGAGACTTGAATATAGAGTGGATAGCAAGATCAGCTTTCTTCGCCATAAGTTCACAATGTTCTCGGAATGAAAGATTTGTGTCAAATACAAATCCTAAGTCACGTATAGTAGTTGGGCTACCGAGATGCATCCCATTAAGGTGATAACTCTTTCTGTTAATCTGCTGCCCAATGTGAAACACTTGGGATTTTTGCCCTGATAGAGGAAGGTTCCATTTCGCTGACCAATCTGCAATCGTGTTTATTGCCGATTGAAGAGCAACATGATCTTCCTCGCCGGAAACCTTCTTATAAATTTTTATGTCGTCTGCAAACATTTTGCAGGCAACATCATAGCGACTAATCAGGGAGGGAATTTCAGCAGTATAGATAGTGAAGAGAACCGGCGACAAAACGCCTCCCTGAGGAACACCACTAGTTACTAGAAAAGATTCTGAGAATGATTCATTTACTCGTACTTGAAACGACCTATCGAATACAAAATGTTTTATCCACTTGATGATTCTGGGATGATCTCCTAAATCCGCAAGTTTGGTCATCAGTTTGTTCAAAGGAACCTTATCGAAGGCTTTCATGAAGTCAAAGTAAATGACATCAACGTTGACTTTTTGATCAATGGCTAGAGTCCAATCATTCAATGCTGACAGCATCAGGGTTTCTGTGGATCTCCCTGCTCGAAACACATATTGTTCATTGGGAATTAGAGAATTTGAATTTAGGTAGGACATAAGCGCAGACTTCAGCTTTTTCTCAAATACACTGGCAAATACAGAAGTGATACTAATAGGCCGGTAATTGGAAGCTAAATGATAAGGCGCCTTCTTAGGGATTGGTGTGACAAATGCGTGTTTCCATCGAATCGATACTTCACATTGCATGTAACTAGCATTAAATATATGTTCAAGGGGGTACGAGAGAGATTGCAATGGCAAGTCTCCGGATGAAATATGATGGTATTTCATCTGGAGTAATGGTGTACGAGCTTATGAAGCGAGTCACGTTTGCAGGTAGCTTGGAACGCAAGGAAAAGCACATTTGAACCCTTAGGTGGTGTTTTTCGATAAAAGAAATGGAACCTTAGCGGGTCCCACGGGTGTGGACTCTACTGGAGAAACTTAAGAAGGTGTGAACGGTGTTCTCCAGGCACAACTTTGAAGCAATAGAGGTCTCATAGTTTGGGTCGTTTACTGGATGCGAACCTATTCCGTTAGAGTTCGTCTCGTCTAAAAAAAGCGAGGAGTATAAGATACTGCTCGGAAATATTGTGGGACATTCTTTTATACGAAGTGTCCAAAAATGGAACTAAATGGAAGCATGACTCCTTAGTTTCTGATCTAAGAAGGCCATGCTTGATGCAAAGGCTAGTACAGAGCAAACTGCTGACTAGTATGCCAAATAGAGTTTTCGTTGTGGTTTACAACAAGGGCGATGTAATAGTAACAAAAAAATATTTGCATATTTTGCTTGTTACTATATTGTAATGAATTGGATTTCTTGTGAAGTGGACGTACAATTTTGCACCGGTCTATTTCTTCCGTTAAAAGCTTATGGTATCAGGGGATGGACCTATAGTTTTGCAACGATGTGTATAATATCACGACGCGTTCCACATGACCTTCGCAAGCATTTCTGAAACCATCTCACCAACAGTAGTAGACCTATTTTGCTGAAAACGCTCGAATTGGCCTAGTAAAAGTAGACGTAGCCTCCAGTCTGTTCTACACTCAAATTTTCACATACTTGATCAAGTTGAGAACACTCTTTTCACTTCTATTTTTCCCTCTTTTCTGATTCAGTTTTCCTTCATTTTTTTTGCTTTTGCATCCACCCAACTAGCGACATTTTTCTATCTCCTCTGTTTTTATGTATCAATTGCTTTTGTATTAGTCGAAGAAGTTCCCAGTCCTTTGCCGTCGAAAAGAATAATGAGTGATTCAAGTGTGTGCAGCACTACCAACTACGTCCCATTATTTACAAAAAAATTTTCTACGGGCGTGCAACATTTTTATGCAAATAATCTGGGAACTAGTTGGTAGTGAAATTGGTATTGAAAATCGTAACTAGATCATCACCTAACATATATTGACAGGACTGTCTGTGAAGCTGAGAAAGTGAGCCTTCGGGCATGTCGATATCCAAGGAATTTAAGGCGTTTTCTTTCAGAATTACGGTGTGGATGTCGGATTTTATACCCAGCAAATGGACTGGCAAGAAATAACTGGCGGATACCAGTTCCTCAACGCGTCTCTTTGGTAAGTAGAGCTTGTGCGGGTTCTTTAAAATGGTACTGATGCACTACAAAAAGATCCATGATTATTTCGGCACGGCTTCACAGCATAATCCTGTTGTGAAGGTGTTCTGATCAGCACGATTTGAGTGGCTTTGTTCTAACAATGCACTCAGCCAGTGCAATTATGCATAACTTATACAGTATAGTTAGTATAACTGTAAATGGTGCAAGATGCCTTATTTGCAAAGACACAGAAGGAGATTATTGTAGAAATGAACTGTAAGTCATTCAAAAAATTTATTTAAAAAAACCAATTGCTACAATATTTACAAGCCTTTTACCCTTTCGTTCAACTCCACATTCACCGTTATGTTTTGAATGCTTCTAATTGCTTTCTATTTCCACTTCTAATTCGTATACATTTTCACGTGTAGACAGAATTGAATGGAAGCTCAAGGTATGCTTCTCTTACTTATAAAATAAGGAGCTGCGAAAAAATCGTGACACGAAAGTTCGTCTAAAGACAGTAGCGAAGAAATGCTTTTTATTTCTTTTTCGTACTTATATTTGGACTCTTTCTTTGATGCTTACAATAACGCAGTCAACGTAAGCCGATAAGCTTTATAACAATTTTGGCTTAAAACTTTGCACAACATTGTGCACAACTGTGTCTTTTTCCCTATGAAATTTTGGTCCTCTTCAGTCCTTGTTTTATTTGTTGTGCAATCTTTTATTTCTAGTAGGTGCTCTTAATGAAGAATGGCACAGAAGTGTCAGCACAAAAAGGTTTCACGGGAAATTATGCTTCATTGTCTTAATTTGTTCTCTTTCACCATAAAGGACTACAAGAACGTAAAAAAAAACGTAAAAAATTGGAGGCCATCGGTGGGGCGATCAACGAAGATGGTGGTGTTACGAACACCAAATAGATGGAGCCTTTTCCACATTGCATCCGGTGAAGATCTGAACGTACCCTGACACATTAACGCTTCTCTAAAATAGGTCCACTGAAAAATTCCTTGCATTGTTGTACGGGACACAACTATTTTAACGTCCTTTGCCTTATTTCTTGGTGAAAACGTTACGGTTCTTGGCCGGCTTCCTAGAATTGGTGGCCCAGATAGATAATGTGGATCCATCCTAGTCCGTGGAGGCACATAATTGAAAATTATGAAATAATTTGGCCTGACACTCACAGAGCGGATTTAAGATAAGAGAATAGGACCTAGAAAGAAAGAACGAAACAAGCAAAAAACAAACAAATAGCCGCGACTCTAAAGTTGTTTCGGCGGGCAAAGTGCATTCAAACACAGCTGACCACCGCCTAACATGTTATAACCCGGATCCCTCATCGTCAGGGGGCGTGTTTACAACCGCGGTGAACCCGGTGTATTTTTCTTTTTTTTTGTAAAAATTTGTCAGCTTAGGTCCTATTCTGTTCTCTTCAATCCGCTCTTTGAGTGTCAAGTCAATTTACTACCTAATTTATAGTTGTGAGCCCCTCCCCCGGATTATGCTGAATAGATCCGATAATGTCGTTAGTAACAACATTATGTAAAAATACGGTCGAGCTCCATGTCTGTTTAATGGTTGGAGAGTACCCACGTGTAACTTCAACGTGGTCCGACTGAAGCTCGCTGATTAGAATGCCCTGCGATAGGAAGCCAATTGAGTGCTTGAAGTCCAATACCTTTCGAGCCTGTCGTCCGGCCAGTACTAGAGGGCGGCACTCAGTGTTGGCCGACGACCAAGGAAGTGAAATCCCATCTCTTCATAGGCATGCCCACAATTTTAGTACGCTTACTAGGGAAGGCTTTCTACCTCCCATGCAACTTCAAGTTGAGACCAGGATCATTAGAAAGAGCTCGGAATGCTGATTACGAATATGGGTGTCAAAATTTCAAAATGAAACTCCTGAGCGAGTTATGGCCTGCCGAAATCGGGGGCCTCACCATAGGTTGGCTGTGCGACGCAGCAGTGCTAGTTTTCTCGGCTATTTAATCAGACACGTGTCACAATTCAGAAAAGAAGATCATTTCGAAGATATGATTTGCAAAAAAACGGGAATCAAACTACCGACTTGCACCTGAGGAGCGTGAGCACTACTCCTGCGCCACCAGCGCAGCTGGTGAGCCCTTCTTACGGAGCCCCGAGGACTCACCACTCTCGCGCCCGGTGCGTCGCACAGCCAACCTATGGTGAAGCCCCCGATTTCGGCAGGCCATAACTCGCTCAGGAGTTTCATTTTGCAATTTTGACACTCGTATTCGTAATCAGCATTCTGAGCTCTTTCTAATGATCCAGGTCTTAACTTGAAGTTCCATGGGAGGTCGAAACCCTTCCCTAGTTAGTATTTCGCCAGTGTCAGACCGATCAGCAACTAATTGTAGCGTTGAAGAAGTTTTAAAAAATGAACAGGGAAAGGAGCCCCGACAACGTTGGATAAGCGATACGATATCAATATCCACCATTTAGGGATTGCTTTGTAAAGTAACGATCCAATATGTTCATCTGTAAAGTGTTGCCTGGTTGCAGAACTCAGTTTTTGTTCAATGAATTTCTATACTGGACATAGTAGCTGAAAATGTGTTTTTTATTCTATCCAATTAGGTACGTCAACACGCTTGAAGACGGCAGTGAAACAACGCCTAACTTTGACGACTTCATATCATTTGCTAACTTCAAGAAACCAACAGTGAAACAGTTCGCAAAGTATTACAGGATTTGTGGATTGCTGGTGAACAGGTTAGTGAATTTTTGTTTTAACCTGCACAAGAAACCATTTTCGTTTTATTTTCAGAAATGTCTACCAGGTCACATGGGACTTCGAGCATCCGGTCGATGATGCTCCCACTGAAGAAGCTCCAACTACAGAAACAATTGCAACGCCATATTTTTAAAATTTTCGAAGCGAAGCCATCCCGTTTGAAAGGTTTCTTCAAATGCAATGAATATTTTGCTTGCTGCTAACTCCTCTCTTCTTAAAACTAATAAGCACGACAACGATATCAAACCTTAGTTGCAAACCACTGAAATCACTCAAAAAACCATCTAGTCGCCTCAAACTGTCTCGTCGCCTTGATTGTCAAATAACTTCTACAGAAGCAGGTTAGTTGTGATAGTGTTGGTAATGTTTGAGCCAAATCCGTCGAATCCTTCAAGAAGTAACAGCTTGCCCGAAACCGTATCTGCGACAGTATATATGCCCCACAAAATCCTGTGTTGACTGCCCTAGTTGGAAAAAGGGACGTTTGATGGCATCTGACGTGGTTCGTCTAATGTCATGCAATGAATTCGGAGGTCTACATTGAAGAAACGGACAACATCCCTTGTATAAGGAGCATCCGGATTCTCATTATAAAGGACGACGTCTTTTTTATGTAAAGAACCTATGGTCCGGTGCCATGCAGCTATAATGCTGCAGGTGTGCGCATAGATCCTAATCAAGGAAGCAAAGCGACATCTCGGTGTACAGTATCCTTGACATCCTTTAGATCACAGCTAACAATCCTCTTATAATTGCTTTGTAGAACGAACTGCTTGGACGGGTAGCGTTGCGGATATTTTTGTCCTCGTCAGTGGCCGAATTCGTCAACAATTAAATTAGCCATCAACAGTTATGCGGGGGTAATAACGGTAGAGATGAATGCTTGATCGTGGCTATCTCTACCCCTTATGCCTTGCACACCCGTGGGTATAATCGATGATGAATACGACTCGAGGTTCCAGACAAAACATCGTTGCCGAACCGTCAGTCGGAATAAAGCCGTTGAAAATCGTGCTCAACAACCCATGAAGAACACATCATTGTTTAACAATGTCATTCCCAGATTCATGAAAATTCGATTCTTCGCAGCTAAACATTCAAATAAATGCATTCAATGAGTGCAACTAGGCCCAGCCAAGTGCTTTTTCGATTATGTTCCATTTTTCGCTCACTTTTCTTTGTTTTTGATGGCTACCCGTTTCCTGAGGCACGGATTCATGAAGGACCTTACCCAAGGTTATGTGGGTAGAGGGCAGAATTGAAGCGTTACCTGGAATTCACAAGTGCGTGCAGGTATGTGAATGGTGTGGTAGAATTGTATCGTTCATCGAATTATATCATCTCATGAATACTAAACTTACCCTCTGCCCACTATTCTCTGTTGGTAAACTTAGCCATTAACTCATTAGCTCACCAATGGTGAACCCGGTCTCTGATTAACATCCGATGGCTTCCTTGCTGTTCGGTTTCTTCAAATTCAATTTTGTGGTTATGTTTGCCACTCAAGATGGGGGCTAACTTCCCAGCACTCTATCTATAAGTGCCGACTAGTTTCTTTGCTAACAACTGCTTTTTTTGCTGCAAGAAATACATCTCTATCTGAAGTATTAACTTACGTTAGATAAATATAAGGGCCTCCAATATTTATCTGGGCTATCATACGATTTTTATTAAAATTTATTACAACAAGATAATCACAAAGGGTAGTCAATCGATGTATACTCCATTTGTGGCCACAGCTTTTCTCCAACGATTGGGCGGAGAGTTGACTGCATCCTCCAAGAAAGAAGCTGGCCCGCTGCCGATTCATCCGTCGAATGCGAAAATCTCTTGCGTGAACTTCTTGACGTAGCGAGCATCGTTTGTTCAAGAAAGTAAGCAAGACTTTTGAATGCCGCATAGTCACAAGCGCTGATATCGGGCGAATACGCAGGACGGACCACAATTTCGATAGACTCCTTCCTCAACGTCTCCTGCGTTCGTTTCGCTCTATGCGTTCCCGCATTATCTATTAACACACGAATAGTACTGAATATCGGGTACTTCTCAAGCAGCTTACGCTTCATTTCCAGTATATCTTCAATGAAAAAGTCTGCTGTATATTCTGTTCAAACGGCGGTAAAAGCGAGTAGTGCATGACACAGGTCCGACCGGTCTTCCAGTATGCTTCTTGTCCGTAATACTGAACATTCCCTTCCGGAAACGAATAAAACAAGTTTCGCACGTTGACTTGCTGTAGGCTCTGGACTGAAGAAAGCAACGATAGCATTCTGAGCAGCGTACGCGAAAGAATCGGCAGTTGGCAATTTCATTTTCAAGAAATTGCCAAAGTGCAGGCAGTAGGCCGATGGGGTAATCGATATATACCATTTTCAGGTCGAATTGGACACTTTTCAAATCAAGTTGTACACTTTTCACGTGTATTTTGTATTTTGTTTAAAGCGCAGCAAAGCAGCAACCATAAAGTGCACTAAAAGACCGGATTGCGCCATGCACTCGAAAATCTCGTCGCGATTTTTAATTGATTGATAGTGTAATTGCTGTTAACATGGAATTACGAGGTATGCGCGTTCTTAACAATTGTACTTGTTGCATTGTCTACAGTATTTTTGCTCGAGAAAAATTTCATTATGTTTTCTTTAAACCTTTAATTCACTTACACAAGAGGTGAACACTTTGTTTTAAATTTTATAAAGTTCTAGTTCTTTGTGAAAATGTAAAGCTTGATAGCATGCTTTAAGGGTCGAGCACACTTCGCTGCCTTTGCTGCGGCAGCAATGATAAAGGATCATCGACAGCCGCTCGATGATATCGTTTATCATTGCTGCCGCAGCAAAGGCAGCGAAGTGTGCTCGAGCCTCTAAAGAACAGAAAGCCGGAATTTTTTAGTGCCAAGAGGCGAGATTACGCCATGCACTCGTCCAAGACGATTGATTGATAGTGTAAATGCTGCTTACATGAAACAACAAGGTGGGCATATGCGCGTTCTTCACAATTGTAATTGTTGCATTGTCTACAGGTATGTATAAATCAACATATAAACATGATCAACGTATACATATTATAAGTCTACGCAAGCAGTATTCTCCTTTTCCATTTCATGTCTCAACTAGACAAAAAACTATATAAGACGTTACTCAAATAAAGGTGGTTATGACATTAAATAGAGTACTTCAACAATGATAGCCAACACAAAATAACTTTCTAGCTTGCATCTAAAAACCTTCATCTATTAACCAACAAACTACTATTGTAAGTAAAAGTAAGTGCAATTACCTAACAAAGATCACGAACCACGAATGCAATACAAAGTGAACAAATACATCAAACACTAAAAGGTTGTCCAGCTGCTGCAATGGTCAAGAAGGATTCTGCTCGCGTAGATTTATATTATGTATATGCTGATTGTATTAGGTTGTCACACAAGTCTTCGCCGTTTTTTTTCAACGATTCACTGCAGATTTCGCCGGCGATCTCCTGCATAGCTCTATACAGCATTCCAAAAAGAATGATTTGCTCTATCAGGACGTGTATAGCCTTTCTTTTTTCATCATGAATTTAGGTCGTTTAAGTGAAAAGTGAAAATGTGAAAAAGTAGCCATTTGCGCACTTGTTCTCTCCGCTTAGGTTTGTAATTTTTTGCACAGTTTTAATGGCAATTGGAAGAAAATGTTCTGTACTATAAGAATATGTGTTGGTCCTATTTTCTCACTGGCCCTTTATTGATTTTTAGACCATCAAATTGGGAATTCCGACTTTTCCGTCCGAATTTTTACCAAAACTCCGGTTCTGTGGTTGGACTTTTTTGCTTGGTGTTATATGTCGTTTGGAAGAAGATGTCTTGCTCAGTAAAAGTTTGTGTCGCGTTTATTGACTCACGCTGATTTCTGTCGAATATCAACAACTGAAGAAGGAGAAGGAGTTGTTGGTGAAGACGATTTTTCTCTTTTTGGCATTTTGTTGACATTCAATAGAATTCAATAAATCAATAAACACGTTCTTATAGAGCAAGACATTCTCTTTCGAATGACATATAACATAAACCCAAAAAGTCCAACCACAGAGCAGGAACTGTCGGCAAAAATAACCATCCTCCTTCGGACGTCCCAATTTGATGACCTAAAAATCAATAAAGGACAAATAAGCAAATAGCACTAACACATATTCTTGTAGTACAGAACTTCCAAGTGCTGTAAAAAATTGCGCAAAAAATTACGAACCTAGCGGAGAGAACAAGTGCGCAAATGGCTACTTTTCACTTTTTGACTTTTCACTCAACGACCTAAAAATTGACAAAACTCGTGATGAAAAAAGAAATGCAATACATGGTCTAATAGAGCAAGTTATTCTCTTTCGAAAGCTATGAAGCGTTATGCAGGAGACCGCCGACGAAATCTGCAGTGAATCGTTGAAAAAAACGGCGGGGACTTATGGGACAACCTAATATTTAATTATAGTTGATTTATACATACTTGTGGAGAATGCAACAAGTACAATTGCTAAGAACCACATACCTCGTAGTTCCATCTAAACAGCATATACACTATCAATCAATTAAAAATCGCGACGAGATTTTCGAGTGCATGGTGCAATCCGGTCTTTTAGTGCACTTTATGGTTGCTGCTTTGCTGCGCTTTAAACCAAATACAAATTGTTATTTTTTCTCCAAAAGTAAAAATTTTGTAAAATCATTACACTCATTCGGGAAGCTAAAGTTAAAAAAATCAAAAAAAGTTATTCGAAATTTTCCTTGAACAAATTTTTTAAAACCATTGTATTGAGTCTGTATTTTAACCTGTATAAGGGTTGTTGCAATTCGGAAGAGTTCTCTTTGATTTAAAAAGTCTCAGGCGAGCTTGAAAAGTGTCCACTTTGATTTGAAAAGTGTCCAACTTGTGTAATAAATATTAACTATAAGCTGCTAATTTTTAAGGACGCAAATCGCGACCTCTGGCGGAATTACGTTGTGGTGGGAAATTCGAATCTAAATGTGTTCGTTTTGTTAAATGAGCAATGAGAAGTAGTTGCCTGGTCTTCAAGTGATCGGCAACCTTTAGACATGAGTTGCATTCTTTGAATGTCACTTCTTCCCTTAAGAAAAGAAAGAAAGATTAAATAGATAGATACATTGATAAGGCTAGAAGCAGTTTGAAGAAAAAAACTGCAAGTTCCGTAAGCCAGTCTGATAACTAGTTTCGTTGACAGCGCTATCGGACTATGTGTCATCTTCAAATGCCGAATCTTCTGCCAGGGTATTCCGATGTTAAGAAAGAAATGAGTCAACGACGACCCGTCGTTAAGTCTGCAATGACATTATTGTCAGGGAAGCCGTAACTAAAAATACATGGACAACAAGAGTAGAGCAACTAATCAACATTGAACCATGCACTCAGAGAAGTCACATTGGAAGCGCTTCAGAGAAAACCCAGAATAGGTCAAGCTAAGGTAGATGATGTGGCAAGGAGTGGATGAGAATGGACAATTTATTACGTCCAAAGCGGAAAGCTAAGTCATCAAAATAAACCGAAAGGTGGAGTGGGACGTAGGCAAATCTAAGAGTTACCTTGTGGTTAGACACCTAATGGGTAGAGCGAAATTCGACAAACTATAGAAGAAAATTGATCAAAATAAGATAAATAAGGTCAACCAACTATTTATCTAAGCACCGAAAAAAGAAATACACCAGTTGTCGACGTGTACGGTCTAACGCCGTAGAATTTGCGAAAAAAGTCAGTATGTGAAAAGTCTCAGGAGACTTCGTACCGACTCAGTGTGCGGGTTTGAACCCTCGGAAGCTGAGCTGGACCGCACGCTTGCCGTCGGCGGCGAACGGCAGCGAGGGGTGTCATGTCTTAGCCGCACACTTTTTGCGGCAAGACCTTGGGCGGTGTCGCAAGCGCGGCAGCGGCAGCAACGATTCACATAAGTATTGCCTCGTCGCTTGCCGCCGACAACACTAGACTGTGCGTGAGCGGCGCGTTCCACGAGTTTTGCCGCCTGCCTCCTGCCGTTTGGCGCAGAAGTGTGCGGTTGGCTTAAGGCCTGGCGGGCGGCAAAACTCGTGAGGCGCGCCGCTCATTCGAGTCCTGCTGGCAGCAAGCAGCATAGGCACTGTACTTTTTTAAGTCGGGACTTACTGCTGCTGTTCTCTTCCCGCCTTCGGTTTGCGTTCTAGCCGATCCGTGCCGTATGATTAAGGATGGGAATGGATCTACCGTAGAAGTGTGCGGAAGCCTTATTCTTGTTGCGTTTGAATGGCTTTCGAAGCTTCCGCTGTCTTTGAATTTTACTCAATCGATAGAGCTTTGAAGCTATGTATTGATGCTGGAGTTATGTTATAATGCCTCTTGTTGCGCAAATTGCTATTTCTGTGAAAATTAAAATTTGTATAGTTGAAGCTTGAACTAGCATCGTGCTTTGCCAAAAAATGTTAAAAAATTTTAAAAATATCTCACAATTAAGTTAGGTAATAAAAATTAGTATTTTTAGTCCATTTGATGATAAACATTTACTTTAAAAAATAAGCCCAAAGACTTGAGTTAATAGCGAGTTAAAGGATAAAGGATAAAGGACGGCGTTACTCAATCCCTTCTGGGATGCACCAGCGCATTCTACTTCTACAGGATGTCGTGGAGGCGACATGAATGCGTATTTGGCCATACAATGGCTTGCGGTGGCCAGCCGATGAACAAGTCAGCGCTCTATCCTTCCCAGACAAGTCTGGTACCAATTCACCGACTCCGTAGGGATGGAAGGCTTGGTTGGCCTGGGCGGGAAATCCGAACCAGGAACCTGGTATCGGGTGCACGCGACGGTCGTGCCTCCTCCGACTGCGCTACACTAGAAAAAGGTGAAACGCATACATCAATGACCGGTAATGTATACTTCAATGCAAGAGATCTTCCACATCCAAGTAATTATGTCAGGAAAATATTTGACTAAATTGCACAAAACCATTACTTAAAAATGTAAACATACTGGAGCAAATCTGGTGTTAGATCGCTAGTGGTTAGAGATTATTTAACATCCGGAAACCAAGTGTCCGATGTAATACTACATGCCTGCCCCCCCCCCCCCCCCTCCTGGCGGTTGGCTTACGGTATTCGCCCCTGAGTAACAAGACCATCTAGGCTTTTCTGTATAAAAACTCTACTGTCAGCTCAGTCGTACTGTCACATACTTCTGATTAAAATATATTGCGAGCAATAATTGACGTCTAAGAACTCTTGTAAGGTCTCTAGTTTGTGCTGTTTTTCTAAACTGATCCTTGTAGTTTTTAATCCCTGACCTGTTCACATGCCTATCGTTGCGTGCATGTCCGAGTGCAATAAATAAACAAAGAAATAAACGGGATTTCAGTAGATAAATGAAGAAAAGGGACACTGGAGGTCCCAACGTGTTGAACAACTTGCAGAGTACTTGCTCTCAGAATCTATCCTCTCCATTTGAAGAAAGGAGGAGTGTTTTAACATGTACTGCAGAACAGCTTAACGTCCAGAGTCCTATTAGATAAAGAATGCATCATTCGCTTATCTCTCCGTGTGTTCACCTCCTTTCCTGCAGAAAGGCAGCTAAAAGCGATAGTTGCATAAATACCCTCTGGTAAAGTAGCCATTAGTCTGATTAAAAACGTTTTCCGTCTCAAATACCTTCAATTTTTTTCTGGCAACAAAAATATTTCAAATCCTTCGTCAACCTCAGCTTACCATGCTTTCACTAACGCTAACATCTTTTTGCAGTCAGGATGCTTGTCGCTGTTTTCGGTGTATTGATCGCTACCTGCTCTGCTAAGCCAGCAGTAAGTGTATCGTATATAGTATTATACGTTCTTGGTCTTGATTCTTGGGAAATAAGGACAGCTTTATATTACTTAGGACAGTTGTTTCCCTGAGCTTCAT
>CANDYH010001026.1:0-36231 GCA_947396885.1 Heligmosomoides polygyrus polygyrus | reverse complement strand
ATTTTTGTCAACAGCTATGGTATGAAATTATGGAACAAGTAAAACACAAGCGCTTGTCACACCAGCAGCATCTGCGAAAAGCCAGTGAAGAACAATCTTCTCTCTGACAGGAAACGACTACTTCTTCGTTGAAGGTGTGGGTGTAGAGAAAGGTCCTGGGTGAGCATCAACGTAACCAGCTGCCACCCACACGTATGACAAATATGGTCGAAACACCGGTGCGCAGAACTGTAGGTAGGTCTGGCTTATAATCCGCAATCAAAAAAAGTCACGGGTGGTCCTTTTTGTATAACATTTTATACCAGTTACCTACGTACAATATAATCGTATTTCTGCGCAATTACGGTATCATTGGTGATACGGTATGATATGGTGGTGGTACTGATATGAGTAGTTGAAAAATTAGCACATATGAAGGCGCAAGTAGACAGCCTTGGTTTGTCGTAAGATATGATATGGTCTAAAATTGACTACTGCAATCATGAGAGAACGTAATAACAACAAATTAATACGTGCACTCCTACCAGCTGCGAGAACGAGGCACATCCTATGGGATGTCGTATAGGTTGATGATTGTTGCGCGCACGTCTTCACACCTCTTTTTCAGGTCTTTAAAAAGCGTTCAGCAAAAGCTGACTGTGGTTCTGGATTCCGCTCACAGGGCCCTAAATCCTGTCAAAATAGCATCGCAAAAGCTTATTATGAGTTGGGAACCTTTCCTTGTTAGTCGGCCTGGGTGTGAAATCCGAGCCAGGAACCAGGGTTCTGGTGCAGGCGACAGCCGGGGCCTCCTCCGACTGCGGTCCACGCGCCCCTTGACCAGAAAGGATTCATAAACTAGTACATTCTTAAATTTCTTTTACAAATTTTTTAGTACCCACAAGTGTGCTAAATTTGTTGTATTTGTAAGAAATGCACTTATTTTTAAGTATGCATACGAATATTGTCTTATAAATAAACTTTTTGTCATATTCCATTTCAACGAGAATGCGTATATGGTCGCACAACCTATTTTCAAAATCCATGTACATTCATTGTGCAATTGCGAGCAATTCTAGGAGTTTCTATATAAATTATTGACTGTTTTAGTGTCTTTGAAATATATTTGTTTTAATCCTCCATGTGGAAGTCTAGAAACTTTAAACGAAAAGCTGTCGAACGTTCAAGTCCAACATTCTTTCGTGGTTTTGAATCAGTTTCACTCCTGTGCATTGAGAAGAGTCGTTTATAAAAAAAACGGTGAAAAAGTTACAAGTTGACTAGGCGGTGGTTACAGAATAGAAATTGGCTCAGCAGGCCATCTCTTCCCTATTTCATGTCAGGATCGGCGATTTTCAAGGGAAGGGGATAAGATAAGGTTGTTCATGTGTTATGTTGCATGTATTTATGCATAAACTGCCATTTACATATCACTATGAAGTGCCCGCCCCCCGATTGGGATTGAACAGAAAAATTAAATATGCAAATTTTGGGTAGAAGTCGGAACTGTCGGCCTTGAGCTGAAAACAACACAATAAATATGTAAAAATTGAATAATTTTGATTACCATTAGCAAGTAAAACTAAAAATTTAGATTTACTGCTTTGCACTTCAGAACACTTACGATATACGATTTGCGACTTGTGATTTACGATGGTTTTTTTGGCAACTACGATTTATCATTTCTGGAATGTCGGATTTTATTTAACCACACCCTAGATCCCGATCCGAATCAATCAGAAATCCGTGACTCTCAGAATTGCGGCTATCCAATGCAATTCGAAGATTTTCGATCGTATCCAATACATAGTATCTACAATGCTTCTGGGTAGTTTATCCCTTGTGACTGGATGTTATGTTTCTGTTTGTACTTACTGCGCCCGTTAAGCGTTTTAATTTGTTCTTTGTCTGACGGTATGGGCCACACACAAAATAAATAAATCTAAATGCGGGACGGTAAGAATAAAAGCAGTAGGAAACTTGGAATCCAGTAGAAGTAGAATGCGTGGCGCATCCCAGAATGAATTGATTAACGCCGCCCTTTATTTGTCCTTTGTGTAGAAAGCTTAGGGAGAGCTTTGGCCAGTACTTCCTTTGTGTCATATCGAATACGTGAAGATCGTGAACGAGGGCCGTTTGAGAGCGATACTTGCGCAATTTTGAAACGAAGACCGCCAACGATACGCCATCAGTGAGAGCGGAACGGCCATGTACGGGTCGGCACGGCTTGCAAGTGAATGGCTTTGAATAGGCTTCGCTGCTTTCCAACGAGAAGAGCAGAGGCCGCAACAATGCCGTCGGCTGGGCGCTGGTGAACTCGTTTCTCGGCATGCACTCAGGTGCCGCTTTGACTGACACGAATATTAAACAGCGCCGTCTCCTTGACAAGAAGCGCTTCCTCCGTCGCTCAGCCTTGACAACCTGGTTAACGTCGAACTAGCGCGACTCGGCTGATATGGTGATCACCTCATTCTGCACGCTGTAAAACAGTCTCTTGGCAGCTTTTGATCAAGCGAATTTCTCTGGTTGCTTGTGACGTAACAGGATGCTTTGTGCTCTATCTATCGCGCCACACATTTAGAATTTTCTCGGAATTATACAGGCATTATCACGAGTTGCTTAGATGCTGCAGGTTTAAATCGTTAAGTCCACTACTCTCCCTTGTAAAAAAAACATCTTACGAAATTATATCTAATTTTATTTTATACTTGACATATCAAGACCTAGTGGAGGAGATGAAAATGGTTCGACTTAGAAATGAGGAACTGCAGAAAGAAAACTCCAACCTCCAATCTGAGATTGTTGCTCTTAAGTCTCAGTTGTCGTTTAAGGATAGTGCTTCTGCTAAATCTCTTGACGTTGCCTCGCCTAATTTATCCTATGATGAGATTGAGCGCAAAAGGTCCATTGTTGTCTCTGGTGCCCCCGAAAGCTTTGCAGCTGTTCCGTCTTTAAGAGTCGTACATGATTTTGGTATTGTTCGAGAAATGTTTGATTTCCTTCAGATTGATTCCTATCCTGTCAGTGTTTTCCGCATGGGCCGCATTATCGCGGGCAGACCCCGCCTACTTAAGTTGGTCCTACCGTCCTCGTTTTATGCTAATCTTGTCATACGCAGAGCTCCCAGGTTGAGGACTTTTTCTCTTAAAGGAATCTATGTAAGACCCTCTCTTACCAAATCGGAAAGAGACCGTATTAGGAATGCAAGAATGTCCTCAAATGCTCATAATAATGTCGCCGACAATGTATTATCTGTGCCCATTCTATCTCAAGAATGTTCTCTTAATGTGTTGCAGTCCTCTCAAACATCATTGGCGGGTACATCTCATCAGGGAAACGAATAGGTCATCCGTGGTGCCACATGTCAAGGAATGCTGACTCTTGTTACGCTCTATCTCTTAAATGTTACTACTCTAATGTTCGTTCGTTGTCAAAGAATTCTCGATATCTTAATTTCGGATACGGCTCTCATTATGATGTGTACCTCTTTACGGAAACGTGGTTGAAAAGTCATCACTCTTTGCAAACGATGACTGGGAATTCGATCGCTGATTATTCGATTTTACGGTGTGACCGTAACAAAAAGGCGGGCGGGGGTGTGGCTATGCTTTTAAGGAAAAATATTTCTTACTCACTTGTTTTATCGGAGTCAATTCACAATGGGTATGAAATCCTTGCAGCAGACATTTCCTATGACAACTGTGCGTTCAGGTTGGTATTAGTTTATAGACCACCATCTTCGGAATCTTACTTGACCGACCAGCTTGCTCAAGTACTCAGTGACCTTTCGTGCACTCCCTTACCTACTGTTATTGCAGGGGACTTTAATATGCCTGATCAAAACTGGACAATGTTCCCGGATCTAGACGAGAGCAATAGTTTCACTGAAATGCTTATCTCGCATGACTTCCAACAACTTGTAAAAGAACCCACAAGGGAAAACCATGTACTGGACTTGATTTGTACGAACAATTTGCAATTGGTAGCTGATCTTACTCTTCAGCCTCCACTAGGTAATAGTGACCACATGAGTATAGTGTTTGGCATCCATACCGGGTTAATTGAACAGCGTCCAATAATTCGTAGACTCTTTTCCAAGTGCGATTATACTGAGGTTACTAGTTATCTGTACAGTGTCCTGTGGATTACTCATTTGAGTCGGTAAAAGGAGTAGATGAGAAGTATCGCATGTTTCTATCGATTTTGCACCATACTGTAGATATGTTCGTTCCGTGGTCACTGGTATATCCAACTCGATCCTTTTTGCCTCGTCACTTGCAGAATATGTCCAGGCACAGGGATTATCTTTGCAATTACGCAAAACAAAGCGGAGATTGGTCTGGTTACAAAGTATTTTCCGCTCGGTTCAATAGAGAATTAGATAAGTATAATAAAAACCTGGAAAAAAGGATAACGAATTCAAAACAGAGAGGTGCCTTCTTCCGGTACCTAAAAAGTAAATTATCTGAAAGGCAGCACCTGTCTGGTCTTAAGGTGGATGGACGGTACTTTCCCACAGATTTCGACAAAGCTAATACGCTTGCAGACGAATTTGCCAAAGTTTTTTCTAAAGATGATGGAACCCTTCCTCCTATTAGCTTTTCCATTCAAAATAAAATGACCGATTACCCTTACTTCGACGCTACTATCATCTATGAGCACCTCTCTAGATGGCCAGCTTCAAACTCTGTTACTCCTGACGAAATTCCTTTCACTTTTATTAGGAATATAGCACATGCAATTGCCTTCCCCTTGGCCTATCTCTTCAACCAGTCCATCACCTTCTCAGAAGTCCCGTCTTTGTGGAAGCATTCATACGTTACTCCCATTTTGAAGAAAGAGCCTGTTTCTGATCTTTCAAATTATAGACCAGTGAGTATTACCTCAATATTTTGCAGGTTGTTCGAAAAGATATTGAATAAGCATATTTTGGAGCACCTGAATTCCAACAGTATCTTTCCTGCGTCTCAACATGGGTTTGTAAGCGGTAAATCTATCGAAACTAATATGCTGGAATGCCTAAATGACTGGACTGCGGCTATAGATAATAATAAAACCATAGATGTGGTAAATTTTGACTTTGCTAAGGCATTCGATAGGGTTAGCCATCCCAAACTGATTCACCGCCTGAAAGCTCTCGGAATACATGATAAAGTTGTCAGTTGGGTACGTGAGTTCTTATCAGGTCGAACATATCAAGTGTGTGTAAACGGAACCTTTTCTAATGTTTATAGCCTGCATAGCGGTGTTCCCCAAGGTGGCGTCCTTTCACCTACTCTATTCAACATTTACGTCGCAGAACTTGAGGACCTTTTCTTGAAAGAAGGCGTAACCTCCGTGCAATATGCTGATGACTTGAAGATTTACAGAGAAGTTTCCTCTGCTCGGGACACTGATGCTATTCAATCTGCAATTGACAAGCTCTACATGTTTTCCGTTACTTGGCAGTTACCACTTGCTCTACAGAAAACGTATCATTTACGAATTGGCTCCTCTGAGCTGCCTTGTTCATACTCAGTATCTGGTCAGCCAATCTCTAGAGTGAATGAGATTAAGGACCTAGGCTTTTCTTATACGGAGAAGCTAGACTTCAGTCCTCATATAAAATCTATTTGCAGAAAAGCTAGCGTTAGAATCTTCCATATATTTAAGGCATTGACGACTAGGGATAAAGAAGTCCTTCTTAAAGCTTACAAGGTGTACGTGAGACCGCTCGTCGAGAGTTCATGTTCCGTGTTCTCCCCTGCAAAACAGAAAGATGTTCTGATGATAGAGAAGATTCAGAACAATTTCACAAGGAAGATTCTATTGCGAAATGGTGGATTTCTGTATGGCAGAATCCCTAGAGCTAGCATTAGGAATGCTTATCTGGGTATTCCATCACTCAAGTCAAGGAGATACTACTTCGATATAATTATGGTCTATAAACTAATCAACCACCTGATCCCAGTTTCCTGCACAAAATTTTACACCCTACGACCCTCAGTCACTAGGGGTGGAACCGATAAGCTGTTTTTTAAATCACCTAAGACCTCACTAAGAGCCACCTTCTTTACGGTTAGAGCTGGTTTGAGGTATCTCAAATGGAGTAAGACGAGGACTGTGCCGACTTCTCTTCCTTCGTTCAAACGTATGGCAAAAGCGACTATATTCAGTGCAAAATAGGAAATCCGGTGGTGCGTTCTCCACGTTTCCAGTCATCCAACCATTTACTATCCTATTGGTCCTCCATGTCTACAGACGCTCTATTATCCTATTGTTGTTCCGGTTGTGTTGATGTGGTTTGGGTTCTGTATAACGACTGTCTTAAACAGCGTAATAAATGAAATGAAATGAAATATATACATCGTGCGCAATGCAGCGGGTAATTAATGTTAGAACGGCGTTGACGAAATAGTGATTATGAAATAGTGCTAAAATCTCGGTCTAAAGGCTAAAATGGAAATACGTACTCCAGTTCCAGTTAATAAAAGAGTTAGGCGAAGAGAGTTCAGAAACTGCTCGCGCTGCATCAAACTCTGCGTTTCATCGTAACACCATGACATATTTTGGATTATACACCATTTTCACGTTTATTTGGACACTTTTCAAACCAAAGTGGACGCTCTTCTAAGCTGGCCTCTTCTTCTTCTTCTCCCGAGCGTTTAGTCCCGCGCAGTCGCAGGGTCCGCTGTTCTTATGATCCGTCGCCACCTCATCCTATCAAAGGCGTCGTCTGGCATGGCGCCGACTTCAGCGAGATCTTTCTTGATGACATCCTTCCACCTTTTCCTTGGGGCTCCTCTCGGACGCTTTCCGGGTGCCTCGAAATCTAGGGCCAACCTTATGGGGTGATCCTCTGGTCTTCTGAGGACGTGTCCATACCACCTCAGGCGCTGCTCCCTCATCTTCAGCTGGATCGGAGCTGTCTTCATCACTGCCCTAACATCCTCGTTTCGCACCCTGTCCCGACGGGTCCATCCACAAGCCCACCTGAGCATCCTCATTTCCGCCGCGCGCAGTTGCCGCTCCTGCGCTTTACCTAGGGCCCAGCACTCACTGCCGTAGAGGAGGGCAGGCCTAAGAAGCTGGCCTATGAACTTTAAATCAAATGGATCGTTTTCCAAATCGAAAAGAGCTTCTCACAGATTAAGCAAAAGACTTTCCTGGATGGTTGGAATATTTATTTATTTATTTATTTATTTATTTGCACTACATAGTGCGCCATGATCAACAGTTAATAAACATGGACACGGTGAAAACAAAGCAACGATCTTTAGAAAATGAGAACAAAAACAAACAACTGAACTGCTCGTTAACTCAACTTAGCGTTTAGTGATGATAGCTGACAAGAAAAAATTAATTAACGGGAGTCCACTTAGAAATAAAGGAAGAGAAAAACGCGGAAACAAGGGTTTATGGAGTGGGCAATTCAATGGGACACGAGCAGTGGCCCGCCAACACTGCAAGTCGCTGAGGAGAACGGCTCCGGATACCATCTTAGTAGGTCCGCCGCTCCCATTGAAGCCCACATGACGGCTGCTAGGGGACGCAGTGAAAAAGTGGCAAATGAGTTTACAAAGGCATTAAGATTGACAAAAGACCAAGGACATCAAAGAAAAGGGTTGAGGAAATTGAGTGAACAACAATGCCAGAAATCAGACAACATTGGGGAAACTAATTAGGCATCAACACAGAAACCGGATTAGTAACTTAAAGTAAAGTGTAAACCAAACACTAAGTGAACAAAAGACACTTAACAGCATAAAAAACCCAAAGTAAATTTTTAAAAGTAAAAAAAGTAAAACGGAAGTAACCTGCTAAGAAAGGAAAGCAATGTTGCATATATTTAGGAAATGTCCTTTAAATGCAGCGTCGAAAGTAGGTTTATTTTCCTCAACCTACTACGAAAAACATTGGCATTTGGCGATTCTAATAAGCTTGCAGGCAACATTTGCAGCCAGTGAGCGCCACGGTAAAGAAGCGAATTGAACACCTTTTCACGACATCTCTTTTTCACCCTAGGGTAGTGAAAACGGTAGTGATTACGGTGACCCAGCGTTGGCAAGAACGTCCAATATTTGCTGGCTTTAAGTCTTGATTCGCCTTTTAGTCTTTAAAGTAGTAACTAGGTCGCTGAAAACACGCCTATAAAACAGGCTTTTGAGGTTAAAAAGTCTAAGCCTTTCCTCATAGTTGGGAATCACTCGTGTATCGTTTGGAGTACGTACGCATCTATAAAATAGAATATGTCCAAGGAAAACATAGAATAACTTCCATAGGAATTTTAATTCAATTCCCCATAAGAGAACACATAATTTGAAATTTTATGGATTTTTTGTTGAGCTGTCCGAAACTTCGCGATTTTCATTCGATTGATAGTAAAATTTCTGTTTGCATGCAGTTTCGCACCTGTAAGCGGTGCAACATAAACCGTGATAAGAACACACACATGTCCTAACTTTCTTACTGCATGTAGGCAGTATTTACACTATCAATCAAATAAACGTTGCGTTGAACTTTTTAAGTGCATGGCGCAATCTAGTCTTTTGATGCACGACATAAATGCTACTTTGCTGCGCTTTAACACAAAATTTAAATGATTATTTTTCTCGAAAAGGAAAATTTTTATAAAATCATTCACTCATTCAGGCAGCTGAAGTAAAAAAAATCCAAAATGTCATTGTAAGTTTTTCCTGGACAAAAATTTATTCTAACCATCCAGGAAAGTCTTTAGTTTAATCAGTGAGAAGCTCCCTTCGATTTGGAAGGCGTTCAATTTGATTTCATAGGCCAGCTTAGAGGAGTTTCCAATTCGGCGCGAAAAGTGTCTAATTTGATTTCAAAGGTGTCCTATTTGATTTGAAAAGTGACCTATTTGGTTTGAAAAGTGTCCAATTTGATTTGAAAAGTGACCAATTCAACGCAAAAATGGTGTACATGTCCGATGATCATCTCAATAGACTGAAATGTTGGTGCTAGAGAATACTTACAGTTCCTTGACTCTACCTCAGGATTAACCATAGGGTAGGTGCGAGCAGTACATGTCGCGAAGATGGGCAGCATTGAGAGGTGGAAGCGGACCATCGAATCAGGTGGCATCAAATTGGCGTGCCATCCAGAGAGGGCCTGTAACGGTGCCCTGATTGGCGGGCGTCTGTTCGGCCGGTGTTCTGCTTGGTTATGATTGGCTGGAGCGCGACCGCCTCACCTTGCTGCCCATTTTCGCGACATGAACCGGTGATAGGTAATGAGCGTTTGAGAAAAGTACAAAATGTTCATGCTAGAGCTCGTTGAGTCGTCGTCGTAATTTATTCGTAGGCAGGAAACATGCAGATTTCCCTTTGCTTCTTACGGTAGTCCACTGAAGGTGCTGTGGAGCCTGCAGATGGTTGACCAAGGCAGCACCTATCTCTGGATAGAATGAGAGGTTATGATGGTGGTTCGAGAGATAGCTGCTCAGTGGCTACGCTCTCTAAAAATCCTACATCTAAATGAAAACTTCAGGAAGGAAAATCTTGTACAAGTGTCCATTGATAGCCCTTTGATAACGATGATACCGCCGAAACCACAGGCGAAATAAAGTTTAATTTAACAAACCTGCGTTGCATAAGAGATATGAAACTTCAGAAAGGAATCACTGTTTCGTTTCCCACAAATTCATTTACCTTTGCGCTCATTCCAGTTGGAGCGCCTAGTAGCACAATTGGAGGAAGTCACAGTTGTGGCGAGAATCTCTATTCGAGCTTCATGGTTTGCGTCTCACCCAGGCGAACTTAGACTTCCATGCTTCCAGGGCTTCTGAATTGGTTCCAGGTTTGACAGTGGGACACCGAATTGTTTATCGACTGAGCCCCACGAGATATTGGATGGGCCAAGGACGCATTCAAATTGCTACTACGATATGACACATGGGTAAAACGCGTGGCACATGCCGAAAATGACTAATTGGCGTCGTCATTCATCCTTTATAGGTTGCGGATATCAGTATTTCTGAAGAAAAAAAAAACTACGTACAATAAAATGACGAGATGAACTTCAACTCGGTCGATAGCAATTCTGCACCATATGTGCGTCCTGAGTGCACTCTTCATTCTGGCGGAGGGGTAGGGATTCTCCAACCATACGATTGTGTGAAAGGCTATGCGGCAGTGTAGTCGGAGAGGGAGCCGGCTCTCGTTTGCAGTTCGAATAGAGATTCTTGGCTGTTTCTGTTCAGGTGAACCAAGCCTTCCTTCGCTTTACTTTCATTGGTGGTCGACGATTTGGTATCGGTTTGTCTTTTGGAAGGGTAATTTCGGTAGTTCCGATTCGTCTATGGGCTCTCCAGCAGTGGTCACTCTAAAGACCAAGTACGAATTCAGATTGCCTCTACGATGTCTCGTAGATGTAGAATGCGTGGCACATCCAAGAAAAGGACTTAATAGCGCATTTTCATCCATTTTTCTCTCTGGGGAAAGCGTTTCCGTAGTGAAGCTTTTGTTAGAAATTTTTATAACCAAGGTTTAGAAAACTTCCAGGAATTCCCAGAAATAAGGAAGTGAGAGTAAGACATCCTAATAACGAATTCGAACTCAGTTACGAGACAAAGCTTTCCATTGATGGGAATTGCAGTGTAACTGACCTTCATGTCTCTGCACCTTCAACTCCTAGAAACATGGGAATGCACCAACCAAGAAACATAAGCCATAATTGTAATTGGAGCCGGAGTGAAATGTGGGTCACTCTGGCACTTGGCACGATTACAATCATAAGGCGCTACTGCGCTTCTAATTATTCGCTCAAAATCACGAATAGTGCATTGGATCAAATGCTTCTTTGGACATCTCCACTTCATTTGTTCTCGTTGATGGTTGAACTCAGATGAATGAATAGCAATCTACGTCGAACTCTACGCATCTACGTCGGCGTACGTTCTTTGCGCGGAATAGAACCCAGTTGTTTTAATCGCGTGCAGTTTCAGAAGTTTTTCGAGAGTTCCGCACTTTTTCGAAGAAAGACTAGTCGTTGGGTCTATCAGATTTCCGACTGTGTTAGTTTTTCTCAGAGGTTCTAAAGCAGGCCGCTCAGTCGTCTGAGCGATGAACGCCGATGCAAAGTTGCGAACCGACGATGGAAGAATGATGACGACGTGGCGGCGCCGTATGACGACGGCGCCTTAGGGCGCCGACGTCGTTCCCGGCGTCGTCATCGTCGTCGTCGTCGTCGCCTTGCTGCGGTCGGTGGCAGCTCGTCGCCGAGACCGGTTGTGGTCGAATCGACGTCGCCGACTCCCGTCACCATCCCGTCTCGCGTAGCGGCGTGTCCGACGCCTCGTTGATGTCCTCTCTCGTCTTCAGTCTCGACGATTCCACTTAGCGCTTCGGCCGATGGCCGCCGCAATCAATCTGGTCGTCGCCACGTTCGAAGAACACCTATCGAGTGATAAGGCAAATCGCTCACGCACACGCACACGTGTGCTCGCCGCGTCGCGCTCTTAACCTTATCGCAACGGCTCCAGAGCCGAATTCTTTGCCGTCAGCTGCTGCTGCTGCTTCCACTCCAGAATGTGGCTGCTTCTCGTACTGGCGTTCATTTGCTCGTTTCGTTGGCAGCACTACCGATGCCGGATTCACCAACGGCCCAGGGTGTGCTGCAAACCCGGGGGTATACGAAGGAGAAGGGAAAAACAAACATACCCACGATGTGGGGATCTATCCTAGTCGGAGGGGGGGGAGAGAGCTGCAGTTGATGCAGTGTTTGGTCTCTTCGTCCCTTTCCTTGAATTTATCACAGAGCTTCAAATACTGCCAGATGATACGACAGATGCTATGTGGACTCAGCGGCTGTGGCGTCGTGTGTTGGGATGCTCGACTTAAATGTTACCTCAGCGCTGCTCCCTCCCGATTAGGATAGACCTCGATCTCCGGCTCTCATCTTATACCTTACCCTCCCATTCACGATTGTGGAGGATACTCGATGATTTCAGTAAGATTCTTTGAATATGCGAGGATCTCCTTACGTTTACCACAAGTTTGATGAGCCTGGTCTCGGGTACGGTGTACAGTAAGCTCTTGAGAATAAAAAAAGGATTCTACATAGCACTGACCCTATCATCAACTTTTTTCTTCTTCTTTGACATCATAAACTTCTTCTTTTTCTTTTGAAATCGCTTTTTGACTTTATTTTCTCAATTTACAACGAGCATTATCATTATACACATGTTTTGGACAATTGACCTTCCTTGCACTAAATTATCTAACAATTCTTCATCTTTGCGTTTTCCTAGTTTAGGATTTGATAGTTTTCTGATTTCTCGATTTAAGTTCCTTCTGTGTGCCTTAGGCTTAGCTGTAAGCACATATTAGCGTGCAAGATTAAGTAAACAAATAAATAAACAGATAAATCACCTGTACCACCTGTCGTCTTGTTGATCATCGCGCTGCTCGAGCAAGCACAAGCAGCATCTCCATTCGCCCCTCTCGTGTGCCAGAGTGCCCCAATGGACCCTCCTCGCTCGAGGGACACGGATAAATAAATAAATAAATAAATAAATAAATAAATAAATAAATAAATAAATAAATAAATAATAGAAATAGTAAATTAAATGAAAAGTATTAGATTGAATGAAAAATATCAATTTGTACCATTTTTGCTTTAAAATAAACGCTTACACCTTAAAGTAATGTGGACGTGTGAAGCGGCAAAATCTTCAAAATGTATATTATACACTACTTATGCTGGATCACAAAGAAGAATGGATTGCACTCGAATGGAAATAAAAAAGTGAAAAATAGCAAAACAAGGTGTTTTTCAGAGCATTTTGAGAGTGTTGTTGGAGAACCGTAGGCTTCTACGCAATTCTATGGATATTATAATACATAGCATCTACACTATAAGTGAGATGAGTATCAGAGGAGAAACCTCTTAGGTGAACGTTTGACGCATCTACATTTTTCGGTTTTTTTTCACATAGAAATTCGCGTTCCCGGAACAAAAATAAGCAAATCAGTAGACATTCAAATTATGAAAGTAAGTGCAGCCAAATACTCGACTATCTTCAAATTTCCTGAAACGCTTCACTCTCAAGACAGTTTTTATTATTCTTTTCAAACAAAATTGCAATTTGAATCCCATAAAACGTGTCGCATTTTTGAAATAAAAATCGTTCGGTTTGATTTGAAAGGTGTTTAGATCGATTCGACAAGTGTCACTCTTTTATGAAATGTGTCTCCTCAGCTTGAATGGTTCGCAGTTTGACTTAAACGTGACCTGCTGGAAGCGAAAGCGAAGTTTTTAAATTGTCCTAACATTTCGCTGCAGATCATTCATTCTTTCATCTCTTCTCTTCTTTTATTCTGTTCTGTTATGACCTTCTAGTCCACAGCAGTTTTTTCGATGCAAATGTAGGGAGGGGGTCGACCCTGCATCTCCTACGTTTCTGTCAGCTTTACCCTAGTCGTACCCAGTCTATGGTGCCTTTTAAGCTAATAAGGATCATGTATCGTGTTAGTGGGCGCGTGTAGCGCAGTCGGAGGAGGCGCGACTGCCGCGTGCACTCGAACCAGGAACCTGGTATCGAGGGCACGCGACAGTCGGCGCCTCCTTCGACTGCGCTACATGCGCCCATATACTGGATTTTTGGATGATTCGTATCGTGATATCTGATTCGAATATTCGAAAATGATTCACTCGAAGGTGTAATGTGCACTTAATCTCCGCGTTTGTTTAGGCACACATCGCTTCACAGACCATAATCCTTTATGCCCTCGACGTTTTGTTAAAGTTAGTTAAGTAATGGACAAAAATGTATAACTTACTGGTGATAGGTAGGTTTTCTCGCCTCTTGGAAAGTGGCCACTAAAATGTCTCTACATCTTCGCGTAAAAGTATAAAGCGTGGCGCACACTAAAGGCCTTCATTTGTCAACGTAAGAACATCGGTTTGGTCGGTGTGCCATAGAATCTACAATCAAATCTCGCTTGGAAAAACATGCGCATAGATTGCACAGAGAGAAGCGGTAAAAGTTGGGCAGCTCATACGTTTTGTGGAATGCGCCATGTACTCAACTCTTGGGTTATGTTGTAGAGTAAGATGGCGTCTTTCGCTTACATGCCTAGTCAGAGCGATGAAGAAGACGGAAGATACGTTTCCATTTTTTGCCACTACATTGTCTGCCTACTGCCACAAATACTAAACCTGTTACAAGTGGGGTGCCCAGGGTGCGGTGCTGTTCCCAATTCTTTTTGCTATTTATACGTCTGATCTACCTGTAATTTTAGAAGGATGTGGAGTTAGTTGTAAGCAGTTCGCAGACGATGTAAAGATATATAGAGGTATCAGAGGCCCAAGTGACATAGAGGTCTATTCAGTCTGCCCTTGATGCTATACAGATGTGGTCTGAAACATGGAGACTCCCCCTGGCACCTGAGACAACGGTATTTATGAGGATGGGTAAATCTGATTATAGCATCAAAAATCACTCATTAACAGCCGCTTCTCCCGTTAAAGATTCACTACGACAATAAGCTTGACTTCTCCGAGCACTATAAAATGACTTACAGTAAAGCGTATACTCGAACATTCCTTATATTCAAAACTCTCTCTACAGTGGGTCAGGAAATGGTTCTTAGGGCTTACAAGTCATACATTCGCCCTATTGTGGAGTATGGTTCACCAGTCTTTTCCCCTTCGAAATCAAAAGACATCGTTCTTCTTGAAAAGGTGTAGGACAATTTCACTAGCAAATTATTTTTTTAGGATAGCTTGTAGTAAATCTGTGAGAGCTCCTCGTCCTGTAGCTAGAAATAGCGAGTACAAGTTGCATTCCTTAGTTTCTCGTCGTAAACTTACTGATGTCTGTGTGGTTTTCAAACTCTTGACTGGCCTAATTGATGTAGACGTTTCAAAATTCTATCGTATATTAACATCTAGAACTAGGGGCAGCTCAGAAAAATATCTTACGTGTACCCAAAACGAATACTAGATCATGTAGCTGGTTCCAGCTTTATCTCGCTAAACTCCTGTGTCCCTCGATCGTCGGCACATTACAGGCTGTTCAGGCACATGGCTAGAAGCAAGCTTTTGCATTTCTAAATTTTACAGTTGTTCTTCCTTTATTTTTGATTTGTATTGTACTACATCCTATATCACGTATGCCTTATGCATCGTACAGAAATAAATAAATCCTACTATATATAATCGGCTAATGTCACGTGTCCGTCACGGGGAGGGGGACTGAAGCCAAAAGATGCCTACGAGAGCCTGGCGTATGCCAGCCGGGCTCTCTTTGAGCTTAACCATGGGCAATTGCTGGTGAACTATATCCTTGGCGGCGGATCGTCCAAGCTTACGAGATATTCAAGGTGCAACGCGTCATGGTATGAATGGGGACCAAGTACGGAGTGTAGAAATTCAGAAGACGTGCTGAAGACGTCGTCCAACGTGCGTAGGGATTCCGAGTAAGGGTGGCCAGTAGAAGGGGGGACCAGTGAAGAGGGGATTAGTAAAGGAGAGCCACTAAAGGGGAGGGGATAAGGGGGACCTGTGTTTTCTCTCAATACCGTCCAATGTGCGTCAGGTTTCTGATGACGGGTCACAGAAGTCGTGGCACGTCTGTCGGGGTGCAGGAGTGTCACAGACGTCGCGGCGACGTGGTGACACGTGAGTTGGGACTCAGTGTTATATGTATTGCCGTCGGACCGTAAACCTGTCTACGAATACCGATGGATTTCGGTTATATTTCCGCAGATTAAGCACTTCGAATTGGGACGCTCATGAACTCTGAAGTGCCCGCTCTCTATGAACGCCACATAGAGAACGGGCCCTTCAGAGGGTGAATGGGCTTCATAGGGGCAGAAAAAGCCCTACCATATAGGCCCTAATCTATATATTAAACCCCAGTTTTGCTTAATAAAAGTAAGAAGGCCAAAGGGGAATAGAGGATTGGAATTGTTCTATTCTTGGGGTTTGGGGGCGAAGCCCCTAACCAGACGTTTGGCGGCCGCTAGGTCACTAAACATCTGGTAAATAATTAACTGTGAAGATACGTGATGACCTGATCCGGAAGCGAATCCGAAGTGGTTGGCGATGCGCGTACCGCAAACGTTTTGTGGTGCAACAAGAAAAGGAATTTAACAATGAATCACACAGTTTCTCCCACTCTTAATTGGGTCATCCAGTGACTCATTCTATCTTCGTTGTTCGGTCTCTATCTGTTGGGTCGATACGTCTTGATAAATTATGACTTTGACCATTATTAGGTCCTTATAAGCTATTCCTCAACGTTCACATTCCTCTGGACTCCTTACATACTTTCGACAGGAGGTCCTCAAGAATCTCCACCATTTCCAAGTGGTCGTCACTCATCGAACAAGTTGAAAGTTTCAGTCATGGCAATTGATATTTGAACCAGGAAACGCCTTCAATCACATCGTTAACTAATTCTAAAAACAGATCCAGTACCAACAAAAAAAACAGCAGAAGATAAACAAAACACAAACAATCTACTAAAAAAAATAACGAAGGAAAAAATCAAAAGCACTCGCAAACGATGTGGCAAGATGAAATACTAAAAGCGTGCTCTAAATATTCGTGTTCAAAACCACTAGAAATTTGCTTCTCCTTTTACCTTGCCGTGTTTTCATTTTGCACTTAAAGACTGTGAAATATAGAGCACAATGAGATGGTGTGGTTATGTAGTCCAAAGTCTATATGTACTACAAGGCAATCCCTTTAAGAAAATTTAAGGTGTCGGAACATAGGCATTGTTGGAAGGCAAGTTCGCCAATGCATTAGAATAGCACACAGAAAGTGGAATGAATCGGTTTTGTATACGCAGCCCAGCTATAGCGTGGTTCTTTATAATCAAACCACTCTCGAGCACAGGCTGGTCAACACCTAAGCGTCAGGTAGTAGCCTTACGTGCTCAGGCGAGACAATGCTTCTTTCAGTGACAGCCGTTGTCGCAACTATAGCCGCGACTGGACGATATAAAAAGCGAATAAGCCTGTAGAATGGCAAAAAATTTTCAAAAGATTTTTACTCAAGTTGACCTCTCTTGCCAACCAACTAACCCAACTAACAACCTAGTCTAGGGCTATGGTCTAAGGGCCCATGTGGTGTGATAGAAGGTGATTGTACCAATATTGCGGCGAAAGCGTGGTATCATTTAAGAACCAAACCTTGACATTGGACTAGTATTTAAAGAGGTATAAGCTGCGTAGTTTCTTGAAAGTAAGGCAACATGAAAGGAAAATCATAACTTAGAACCATCGCCTAGTATAACCAGTTACATCCTCAATAAACATCAGCAAAGTTATCGAATTTCTATGGGCATCTATCACACATAGCTCCGTGTTGAAATGGAAATTTTGAAACTGTTGTATCAGTAGCATTCAACCTATACCTTATGCGAGCCTAGCCACAAAGCTTATCCGAAATAAACGCGGTAAGACCAAACAATTAACAGTTCCCCAACAACTAGAAAAGGTCAAACCTTTTCAAATGCCTCTTGAATGCAGAGCTACTTTCAGCTTCAAATACATCCGGAGGGAGCAAATCTATCCACATAGCGGAGTGATTAAAGAGATTGCAGAATATTAAGGAATGTTTCCTCCTCCCAATTCTGCGATAGCGAATGCTAAACCTACCATTCCGCAAGCTTGTTGGAACGAACACCCAATACGCTAGACGATAACTTCGACTCTTTGCGAGAAGACGAAAGCAAAATGTCAAGTCAGAGATAATACGCCTCTCCTGGAGTGTTTTTAATCCAAATATTTTTAACCTATCAGCATAGCTTGGAGCATTGAATCCACTTGGAGGAGACTTTACTCTGAACCACAAAAGTCGTGTAAAGACCTGTTGTACCTTTTCTATTTTGAGAATGTCTTTCTTTAAGTGAGGACTCCAAATTGGAGAACAGTATTCAAGATGAGGTAAAATGTAACTCTTATACAGTCTCAACAACATTTGTTCATCAGAGCACTTGATGTTACGTAGAATAAAAAATAGAGTACTGTACGCTTTTCGAACTAGAGCATCCATTTGGGACGAAAACTTAAGGTCCTTATCAAACATTACACCAAGGTCTTTTTTGGAGAAACAAGGTGTAAGCGTCTTGTCGTTAATGATATAGGCAGGCACTTTGTCGTCACCAAGATGCATAACGGTGCTTTTCTCTGTGTTTATTGGAATGCCAGAATGAGAAGCCCAAAGATGCATCCTTTCGAGAGATCTTTGAAGGGCCAAATGAACCTCGTTTTCAGTTTGTTTATCATACACTCCATATATTTTGATATCATCAGCATACAGCTGTACTTTAATTTCAGTGGAAGTTGTAAGAAGTTGGGGAAGGTCAATTGTATGAATCATAAATAACAAAGGCGACAAAACTCCTCCCTGAGGGACGCCGCTTTCGCAGGCGTATCTCGTGGAGAAGCAGTGCCCCACCACCCTTACAGTCATTCCTCTATTAAACAAGTACGATCTCAACCAGTCCAGCATCTTACCTTGAATTCCAAGCATTTCCAGCTTTGACAGCAGTACTTTATGGCAGACCCTATCAAACGCTTTTGACAGATCAAGATAAATTACATCAACCAGTTTACCTTACTTTCTAATGGGCAACAATTTGCTCACAATCAGGTTAGAAAAGTGCGAAAATGTGCTCCAACATTGGCGACTTCCGCCGTTTGCCGTTGTGCATGTGTCCCTTTGCTTTACAAAAATTATATTTATTCGTTGAAGCTGTTACAATTACAATAACAATTTAAAATACGGTTTATAGAAAGAACTCGAGAGCGTTTCGTCGAGCAGCCATATCCTGTGAAATCTACTCCCTTTGGTAGGTGAGTTCTCCCGATACGCATTCGAGCAAATCGGCGATAACATGGCAAACGGCAGGTGCCCCCCAACCCATATCAGATGTTGCCAGACAATCGACCATGGAATAGCTCAGTGGGACGGAGTTCTCAGCGACCGAAAAGTGATACTGGAGTGATTCGACATTTGGCGCGAACCATTCATTCAGGTGCTGGTGACAAGCAATCTTGATAGGAGGACAGCTGTAGATGTAGACACGATAATATAGGCTTCGGAAGAGCTGACATTACGAGCTCTACTAGGGTGACATGCATGTTTTCATGCCTTTGATTACTTTATGACTGGCCTACCGTAGTTGGTGGTGAATCCTTTTACAGATAAAGGATAAAAGGATAAAGGAGGCGTTACTCAAATCTTTTCGCCACGCATTCTACTTCTACGGGATGTCGTGGAGGCGATTTGAATGCGTATTCGACCATACAATGACTTGCGGTGGCCAGCCGATGAATAAGACAGCGCTCTATCCTTCCTAGACAGGTCTGGTACCAATTCACCGACCCTGAGGGATGGAAGGCTTGGTTGGCCTGGGCGGGGAATCCGAACTAGGAACCTGGTATAGGGTGCACGCGGCAACCGGCGCCTCCTCCGACTGCGCTACCCGCGCCCCCTTTTACAGATAGACAGTTTAAAATAGATGGCTCTCTGGACTTCGATCGATACAATACTTCGAAGATAGAAATCTATGTTTATTGATGACTACGTTTCCCGCACAAGTCCCATAGCTTGAAGACTTTTGAAATCAAAGCGGACTCTTCCAAATCGAAATGACATTCAGGCAAAATAAGCTGCAGCCTCAGTAAGGTGGGGTTAGAATAATTTTTTGTTCAAGGAAAATCTATTACATTCTTTAGATCTCTTTAATTCACCTGTCCCAAAAAGTGTAATAATTTTATTAAATTTTTATTTTTGAGAGAGAAATAGTAAAAAGAGGAAAACGAAGGGCTGATGAATGTTGTAAAAATTCAAGTTTGTTTTAAAGCGCAGCAAGGTCGGAATCATTCAGTGTGTTAAAAAAGAGATCGCGCCGTGCATTCAATTAGCTCGTTGCGATTTTTTGATTGATTGATGATGTAAGCACCGCTTGCATGAAGCATGTAAATAATAATAGTCAATCTAATTGTGAGACGAATGAAAGCCGCCGAAAAAGTTAGAGGAAGCTTTGAGAGCATACAGCATGTCATCTCCCTCATCAGAGCTAGATGTTCCTCCCTAAGAAGGTCTTTGCCTTCATGGGCTTTTGCCTAGGTGTTAGATCGCTATCTCTGAGGATATGTGTTTTTTATAATTGTTTTTGTTGTCTCATTTACAAGTGTGAAACTCCACGCAAGCAGAAATTTTCTATCAATCGAATAAAAATCGTGACATCTTGGATGAGAACATGGCTAGTGGGTTGTGCTTCTGCAAAAAATCTGGCTTTCTAGCGAGCACGAGTTACAAAGTATGGCCGAAGGTCGTCAGCCGGGTGCGGGTCTAGGTCGTTGACCATGAAGACTGGGTGCTAAGTTGGTCATCAATTGTCCGCGATGGTTGTCGAACGATGGCAATCGGCGCTGGCGATCAGTGCGAGCTTCCCCTTCGTCGTTTATCACCGTGAACTCGGCATTCGTGGCACGTTTTCAGCCACGTTGCCATTCATCGGAATGAGACAGATCGATTCGTACCGGGAGGTGTGGCCACGGTTGAAGACAACGAAGAGGACCACAGTTGATGCACTCGTACCTCGTCTAACCGTTGCTAACCATTCTGAAATAAACAAGACATTTAATTCAGAGGAGAATGCTCTTTTCATAGCGTTTTTCTAGTCCGCGCACGTGCGTCTCTTTTATATGCCATCTTCACGTCGAATTGGACTCTTTTCGAATCAAATTGGACACTCTTCCAAGCCAGCCTGAGATTTTTTTAATCAAAACGAACTCTTCTAAATCGCAATGAACATCTTCTACATTAAACAAGAGACTCTCCAAAAAATTAGAATAATCTCAGTTTTTTGTTCAAAGAAAATTTGGTAGAACTTTTTCTGAAATTTTTCTAGTTCAGCCGCATGAATGAACAGTATTTAAGAATCGAATAAAATTTTTAGTTTTTGAGAAAAATATTAAATTAAATTTTGTTTAAAGCGCAACAACGGACATATCATCTGTTATTTGTATCACTTGTCGTCCGCTGTTATAGTGTCAACAGGTGTCAAATTCCTTGCAAACAGAAATTTTGCTCCCAATCGAATAAAAATCACGAAATGGACGGGACGAATGGACAAGAGGACGGCGCAATCTCTTTTTGTTACTAAAAATGGCCGTCTTTTTACCTTTTAAAACACCAGTATCACCTGCCGTCCCAATGACCATGGAGTTGTTCGAGCGGGTGCCAGCAGCCTCTCCATTCGTCCCTTTCGCGTGCCAGAGTGCTCCAATGGATCCTCCTCTCTCGAGGGACATGAAGAGCGTCATATTGTTTGTTTAGATCTTTCCCGAAGAAGTTGGTGGGCGTCCTGGTGTTCTCTTGACATCCGCAGAATCCATCGGGTGTCTTCGAAGCGCATTAAGTAGCCGGCCCACCTAATTTTCGACGACTTCGCTCATGCGACAGCGTCTCTGATCTTCGAAGGAGCGGTTGTCTCAAGACTAAAACGTCGTACGCTTTCATTTTAAACTGGCAGAACATCCTCTACAACCTATCTTATGTTTGTGGATGTACTCTATATTTTGTCACGCGATCGTTTTTTGCGAATGATATTTTTAGAGACGTTCTTTTTAAAGCCTAATTGTTTCAGAAGTCTTCCGATGCTCAATTTCTGATCTCCACTGTTGCAATACAATAGGTCAGTTGAGTTGCTACGTAAAAGTACCTTTTTGTTCTTGCTACCATTTCAGCTTAATAAAACCCGATACATATAGGGTTACAGTTCGTTTACGAAGGCTCAGTTCAAAAAATGTCTAGTTGGCCAAAACATGTGTCATTATTTACTGCAGATATGTGTAAATTTCGAATTTACATCAATAATAAACATAAGCTCACGGCTAGCTTAAGCCTTATTTTATTTTTAGTTATCTTCTCCCTTTAAGTAAGTGGGAGTACAAACGCTCCTCAAGCATGGATTTGTTGCCACTGGCGAGTAATATAAGTAATATATACCTAAACAGGATAGAGATAGAAGATGAAGATGCGCCACGCATTCTACTTCCACGAGGTTTCGCGGAGTCGCTCTGAATGCACATTTATCTTATGCCGAGACTTGCTTTTCTCATTCATAGACAAGTTTGATACCAATTCAACAATTTTACCAGTTGGTCTGGACTGACCCGAATGAAGAACCTGGATCGAGTTCAGGCGATATCCGGTGCTTCCCGTTGCGCTACCATGCGTCCCTCCTTCATAAATAACCCAAAGAAAAAATACTTGCCAAGGATGGGTATTAGGCGTGGGTCTGACAGGGGAAAATGGAGAGCACTGCAGGAATCTCCACCTTTCATGTAGCAGAAAAACATGTTTCTTTTTTGCTGACTCCTTGAACGAAAGAGCTACGGGCCTTTAAAGGTGGGATACAGTATGGCACCGTTAGTGGGTGCTGATGTTGGACGGGACGAAAGGTTCTGGGTCAAGCGAATCGGTGAGTCAGCAGAGTGCGATGCTGCTTCACAGGTGAGAGGCCAGATGTTCGACTCTCGTTCTATGCACTATTTTGCATTTTTCATGACCGCTGCCTCCTTCACCAGTTTGGCTCATATACATCTTCTACACATTTATTTCACTCTAAATTGTCAAAGGGTCAGATTCGTGATCAACACCATAGATAATCCCTATAGACGAAGTTGGGGCGAAAACGGTGACCATGACCTTACATCACACAAAAAATCGGTGACTATGACTACGACGGCCCTAGTCACCCGCACCTACCGTAACTTACCGTAATCGACCGGAAATTGAAAAACGAATGTCAGATTCGTGATTAGCACCCAAAATAACCCTCCTGGGAGAAGTTTGGGCGAAATCGTTGATTATGACCTCGACAGCCCTAGTCACCCGTACCTGCTGAAAGGTCATTGTTTAATATTCGCTGAAGAGCAAAAACGATGTATAATACAGAACGTGAGAAAAGTGAGTGAGGTACAGCTCACAGTAAACAGTTGTTTGAAAATTTGGTGTGAAATAAATGGAGAATAATAGGAGATGTGTAAGAAGTAAGCTGGTTAAAACAACCATTAGGGCACTATTGCACATTCACGACTCTGGGGGAGAGGAGAGGTTGAAATTTTTTTTCGCCCAAACCTTCGAGGGTCCGTAGCTATTCTGGCTCAAGGGTTCAGCAAAAGCGAAACATCTTTTTTTACTAATTGAAGAGTGGAGATTCTCGCAGTGCTATCCATTTCCCACGTTCAGACCTACGCCTGAGATCTTTCCCTGGTTAGCATGTAAAGGGAACAATTTGTATCTACGTTTCGACCCTGCTATCCGGTGGCACCGCGTACCAAGGTGGCAAGTCGGCTTTACTATTAAGACAATAGGTTTCCATAAAATTTGCTTAACTATTATCATTGATGCCAGAGCTGAACTCTTAGTTTACCTAAAATCGCGGTTCTTGGTGCCGTCCCCACCCTAGCCATCCAAAAATTCCATCCTCATCAAAACGTACACCTGGACGGCCACGCTCCAATTATGTCATGTGAGCAATATAGCAGTACTTCTTCAGATAAAATGCACGCAAAACATGGTTGTTGGCATTTTGACAAAACGTTCCCCAGTTGACATAGACTTTCGCTGACTGTCTACCTGTTCCATAAATTCTAGGCTTTTGACTTGAAAGAGACTTTCTTCTCTTTGCTCGCTGGGTCTTCCTTTGGACTTATTTATTTATTTATTGAATACGTCATAAGACGCGCCATATAAAAAAAGCCGAAGAACGCTCTCAAGCAATCTAGGCAGATTTTCCATGCAAGCAAGCGTCGTCCACATATCAGCATTGTAAACACTGACAACAAAACTCCAAAAGACGAGGTTCAAAAAAGGGGTGAGTACGAGGTGCCTAGTGCGGAAGGATGGATATGTAGGAGTTTAAGAAAAGAAAAACCTAATTTTTGAAAGACCTGACGGTGGATTTAAGGCCACCGTTAAAAATTTGTAGACTGCTGGTTTAAATAGATTAGGCAAACCAGCATACACGGGCAGCGTACATGTCGGCGAGGGCCAACGAAGAGCATGTCCCCTAGATAGTCCTATAGAAGAGGCTTCTAATGGTATGTGAACGATTCCAAGCGGACTATAGAATATATTGAAACATGACACCTGTGGCCCCATGGAGCGCCGTTTGTATTTTACCTAGCACGTGGGTTCAAAATAATTCATAAGCCAAGAGATTCATCAACGTCAGGTAGACAGCTGCCATAGGAAGCGTAACGAAATAGAAATAGGATAATATAACTAGACTGTTAGGCATAGGGAATACGTAAAATCCGAAAATCCAGAGTTTAATTCTTCATGCTTGTGCTGGTTGCTCATGGCGTTATTCCTCGGGTTACCTGCCATCATAGATTTGAAAACAAATAGTCAAAACAGAAAAGGAAACAGGAACAGAGTTGTTAGTAGTTCTCCGTTCTATTCGTCAACATTTCACATTAATTGTTTTTTGAGCCGTCCTTTGTATGGTCTACTTCCTATCTTCTTCTATTCCTTTAAGCTTTTTCCGATGTTACTTCCTTACCTGGATCTCCTTGTTTAAGCGCAGCGCACATTACTGTACACAAATAAATAAATAAATAAACAAAATAAACAAGTTTAGTTTTTTTCGTGCGTTAGATGGGAATGAGAAAGACATTCTAGATGATATACCAAAACTTCGTACTTTGCAGACTATGTTAGAACCGCTTCGGATGGACGTCCGCTTCCACTTGGAAGGAACACCGTATGTCGCTGACGACACGATAGGCACTGGCGCCTACGGTGTCGTATGTAAGGCTAAACACTTGGTGAGTTTCTTTTCCGAGTCAGCTCATTAATCTCGTTGTTATGACTTTTCCGTTGTTTATTTATTTATTCATTTATTTATTTACTTATCTGTCTAACTACTCACGTTTCTTCAACCACTAATGTAGCTATTAAAGGATAGGATAAAGGGTAAAGAACGGCATTACTCAACCCCTTATGAGGTGCACCACGCATTCTACTTTTATAGGATGTCATGGAGGTGTTTTGAATGCGTGTTTGGCCATACAATCACTTGCGGTGGCCAGCCGATGAACAAGTCAGCGCTTTATCCTTCCCAGACAAGTCTGGTACCAATTCACCGACCTCGGAGCGATGGAAGGCTTGGTTGGCCTGGGCGGGAAATCCGAGCCAGGAACCTGGTATCGGGTGCACACGACAGCCGGCGCCTCCCACGACTGCGCTACGCGTGCTCATATAGCTATTAATTCAGTACATTTTTTCACCCAACAGTGCCGCCTTTTACCGTTCTGAAAATGCGAAGGAAATACCTCTCGTAAGAAGATTGAGTGAAGTGCTCTCCTCACTAGGATAGACCCCTTAATTCCATTGACGTAGGAGTGTAGTAGCAGTAAAGATGGTTTTTTCATTTCTGTTCGAAAAAATATGAATCACATTCAAATTCTACGTTCGGTTGAAGACCTGATTTACCTAGAAAACGTGTTTGCGCAAGGAATAGCTTTTCTACGGCCAGGTTTAATTGTAGTTATCACTTTTTTATGCTTACGGATGGAACTTCATTAACTTGACCTTCGGAAAGCATCGCCTTCCCAGCAGTTTGCTGTATATGTATAAGGCCTCTCCAGATAGTAAGCTGTCACAACGATGTTTTGCTGCGATCAAAACTTCTAGTGCCAGGCGGGACTCGAACCCGCACCTCCCTCTGACCGGGCGGGAATGCTCTACGCCATTACACCACCGGCGCCGTTTGATCGAACGCAACATCCACACCTCGTGGGACCGATCAGCACTCACCCGTATCCGGGATGATCTGGCCGCTGATATCAGCATGGAACCATTTAAGCTGATGGTCTTGATAGAAACTATTCAAATCAGCTTCTTTAAGCCTCAAGTGGCTGGTATCGAGGTAGTAAGCTGTCACAACGATGTTTTGTTGCGATCAAAACTTCTAGCTCCAGATAGTTACCTCCAGATCCATACAGTTACCCGAGCAAAGATTTTTTATAGTTCTAGTAACACATTGTTTTTATTCTTGACTGTTTTTAGCTACTTCTAGTTTTTTAAAGAATAGTAGTGTGTTTTGTCTTCTCTAACTCGCAGGGTTTCAGTGTTTGACAAATCTTAACCATATAATAAATTTATAGAAAAAGAAGGGCAATAAAAGGTGTAGTAATTACGTTCCAAAGGACTTGAGGTAAGTAGTGCTCAATTCTCTGAGACGCGCGGTAGCGCACTTGGAGAGACACCAACTGTCGCTTGCACCCCGAGTCAAGGTTGTTGGTTCGGATTTTCTGCTCAGGCTAGCTAAACCTCCCACCCATCTAAGGTCAGAGAATTGCTACCAGGCTTGTCTAGCAGGGACAAAGCACTGACTTCTCTAACGGCTGACAACCGCAAGGCATTGTATGGGCCAAGTATACGTTGAATTTGCGTTCACGATATCCCGTTGAAGTAGATAGAGAGGTAGAAAAGGTTGATTAAAGTAGTGTCTTATTCGTCATTTCCAGTCTTAGTCTCAAAGGCTTTCGACTCTTAAATCATGAACTGCATTCTCCATGGCGATGTGTTGGCTCATTCCAGCACTCTCCTTGGTGGCTTAATTTTTCTTATTTCAGCTCTTTTAGTTTAGTTGCTCAGTCTTTTATCGGCAGATTATGCTTCTGATTCTGTTGAAGTCTTTCATGCATCTGAGAAATTTTTTTGGATCAACTTGTTGAAGAACAAAAACGACCATCACATGGCACGCGTGCAACCCTTCCTCTTGAGCAAAACATTTAGAGAGACATTTTTTTCGAGGGAATTCACGTAAAGAGAGTGAGTAAAAATAGGTGGCGGCCATCACAAGTGAGAATACGTCTTGTCTATATGTCGCAATAACGGCTATGAATGTCTATCTTGAGGCTTTGTATTAGGTTGTCCCATAAGTCACCGCCGTTTTTTTCAACGATTCACTGCAGATTTCGCCGGCGGTCTCTTGTATAGCGCTGCATAGCTTTCGAAAGAAATGATTTGGTCTATCAGATCGTGTATTGCATTCCTTTTTTCATCATGAATTTTGTCAATTTTGGGTCGTTGAAGTGAAAAGTGAAAAAGTGAAAAAGTAGCCATTTGCGCACTTGTTCTCTCCCCGCTTAGGTTTGTAATCTTTTGCGCAGCTTTTTATAGCATTTGGAAGACAGTGTTCTGTACTACAAGAATATGTGTTGGTCCTATTTGCTCATTTGTCCTTTGTTGATTTTTAGGTCATCAAATTGGGAATTCCAACTTTTCCGTCCGAATTTTTACCGACACTCGGTTCTGTGGTTGGACTTTTTTGCTTGGTGTTACATGTCGTTTGGAAGAGGATGTCTTGCTCAGTAAAAATTTGTGTCGCGTTTATTGGCTCCCGCTGATTTCTGTCGAATATCAACAACTGAAGAAGGAGAAGGAGTTGTTGGTGAAGACGATTTTTCTCTTTTGGCATTTTGTTGACATTCAATAGACATCAATAAATGCAACACATATTCTTATAGAGCAAGACATTTTTTTTGAATGACATATATAGCGCCAACCCAAAAAGTCCAACCACAGAGCAGGAGCTGTCGGCAAAAAATAACCATCCTCCTTCGGACGTCCCAATTTGATGACCTAAAAATCAATAAAGGACAAATGAGCAAATAGCCAGTAACACATATTCTTGTAGTACAGAACATTGTCTTCCAAATGCTCAAAAAAACTGCGCAAAAATTATAATCCTAAGCGGAGAGAACAAGTGCGCAAATGGCTACTGTTTCACTTTTTCACTTTTCACTTCAACGACCCAAAAATTGACAAAATTATAATGAAGAAAGAATGCAATACATATTCTGACAGAGCAACTCATTCTCTTTCGAAAGCTATGCAGCGCTATGCAAGAGACCGCCGGTGATTTCAATCTGCAGTGAATCGTTTGAAAAAAACGGCGAAGACTTATGGGAAAGCCTAATATTTGCACACTTTATCTACGTTGAAATAACCCCTGAAATACTGTAGAGACTTGATAGCTACAAGAGTCTCGGTCATAATGCTGCTTTCCCTACGTTTATTTGTTTATTTACCTATGTTACACCTTTTAATATGTTACAATATGCGGTATCTCATTAGATCGACCCATTCGCGTTTCGTATAAAAAATAAGTAACTAAATACTGCATCGTTGTTAGAATCAATCCAGGAGCTGCTTCCTTTACGTTTATTTAATTATTATTTATTTATTTAAAAGCAATTCTACTTTTCATGGCAAGCGTAGAGTATGAATGTATGAAGAAGGCTTTTCTGTGTGCGCATTTAACAGTTCTCTTTTCTAACAGCCTTCACAACGAGCCGTCGCTATCAAGAAAATTCCCCGCGCTTTTGCAGCGCATACGCTGGCGAAGCGGTCGTTACGCGAGGTGCGTATTCTGCGTGAAATGCGACACGAGAACATCATCGCCGTGTTGGACATGTTCACCGCTGAGGGCACGCATGTGAGTTCCGCCTTACGTACGTGAGATCTGAAGTTTGAAAATTGGATGAAATGGGAATAATTTTGTAGTGGAACAAGTTGATGCCTGTTGAAGCTGGAGAAAGGTGGTTCGGTACAAGTCCTTAATGTGCCTTGCATGGGACGCCTAGACCCAATCAGGCTGCCTTGCGTGTCTAACAGAGTGGCGTGTATATACGGTCAGTGCCCTGATTGGTTGGGGCGTGTTCGGTCTGTACTTTGGTTGTGATTGGGTGGTCCAACGACTAATACCGAGTACACTTCGTTAGATGTTCTACAATGTGTAGCCCATAGCCGTGTAATTCTTGCTTCAGTAGGCAGCAACTGATACCTACTGTTTTGCCAACTTCAAACTCCAGATTTGTTTCACCTGATTCTTTTAGCCAACTCTTCCAGGGCCGAGATATTTACATGGTGATGGATCTCATGGAAACTGATCTGCATCAGATCATCCACAGTCGACAAGCACTCGTCGAACAGCACTTCCAGTACTTTCTCTATCAATTGCTCAGGGGGTCTGAAGGTGAGTTACTGAGCCCTGTTCGGCCTACCTACGGTCACTCGAACTTGAATGCTCGTTATCATTCAGTACCTGCACTCTGTTGGCATCGTGCACCGCGATTTGAAAACGTCGAATCTGTTGGTGAACGGCGATTGCCTTTGCGAATCGCCGACTTTGGTATGGCACGATCAACGGAACATGCTCGAGTCAACAGCGATAAATTCCTCACGGTAAGCTCATGAGCTTGTTTAGCACGTCCTTTGCGAGCGAGAGAATGAACAAAGAATTTGACTGCTAGCACTTCACGTGGGTACACCACGAACTGGACTTTAGGGAAGCGTCTTAGTTGGTATCCGGTCTGTTTTAATCGAATCCACCTAATCAGTTTTGAGGTCAAGTCCTCCAAAATTAGTTGGGCCAGTCATGCTAAGCCTTCTGACATCACCTTCCTGAAAAGAGCGGGCGAGTTTTATGGGATGTTCAAAACACCAGGAGGTGGACTAGCAGGACCTCTTCGCCAGAGCACTGAACTAACAGTACGTCACGCTTCCTGTTCAAGCGTATCCGTATGTAGGGCTACTTTGACATGCGCTAGGGATGAATAGAGCATTCCTGGCGCCGACTCGAGCAAATAGACTTTTATATGTAGTAGCGGTGGTGTTAATAGAGGAACAACAACGAAGCCGAATAGAATAGGAGGGCGGGCGAACGCCTAGCATTCTTCGTCTTCTTCTGTACTTCTCCGACTCTTGAAACTCTCTGTGGGGTGCGACATTGATCACGAAGACCACCTCCATCGGACTCATTCGTAGTACACCGTTTCCCCATACGCTCTGTACTCAAGACCCCCACCATTTCTGCCAGCATCCATGGTGCATGGTGGCGCAGCGAGAGGAGGTGCCGGCTGTCGCTTGCACCCGATTCCGGGTTCTTGGTTGGACTTACCGCTCAGTTCAACCAAACCTTCCATACACTGGGGTCTGTGTAGTGGTTCCAGACTTCATTATCGAAAAAGGATAAGGCACTAACTTGTCCACTGAAAGCCATCGTATAGGCCAGAAACGCATTCATATTGCGTTCACGACATCTCATAGAACTAAATAGATTGCATGACGCATCCCAATAACGGCTGATTAAGGCCATTCTTCATCATTTGTCCTCCTAACTCGGCAGCATATATTTTTAAAAAATCAGTTGTCAAAATCCACCCGTTATCACAGATGATTCCAGCAATACGTGGCAACCCGGTGGTACCGAGCGCCTGAACTCCTTTTCTCCATGATCGACTACGACACGAAGTGGGTTTATCTCATAGTAAGTTCCAATAATTAAAAAAATGACTCTCTAACTACAGCCTTTGAGGGTGGACATGTGGTCTGCCGGCTGTATATTCGCCGAGATGATCATGCGACGGCAGATATTTCCTGGAAAGGACGGCGTGTCTCAAGTGAAGATGATCGTCTACTATCTTGGCACACCCGAGGAACGAGTGAGTAGTTGTGGCTGATCGCCAACCACTAGTAGAAGGCTCCTTGTTACAGGTGATGTCCCAAATAAAGTCTGACATCGTGCTGGGCTGGATTGAGAGCTGCGGCAAGAAGGAGCCGCTACCCTGGCAGGCTATCCTTCCGAAGGCGAGTGCCGAAGCTTTGAAGTGATCGACAGGGTACGCTTAGTTCTTCTATAGGTCGAGGATTTTTAGCATTAAGGTGTCCTCCTTCAGCTGCTGCAAATCTCCCCATGGAACCGATCAACCGCTGAAGAAGTGCTCTCACTGCCCTACCTCTCCACCTATCACGATCCGGCATTTGAGCCTACTTGTCCACTAAGTGAGATCACTCTACTTTATTTATTTATTTATTGACGTTCAATATAACTGCCGTGGAAGTTAAAATGAAGCAACTGAAACGTGAAATAAAGAGAAGCTCTCTTACATAAAAACTCTCTCTAGACGCTCTATTCAGACTGCTTCTCATCTTTCAAATTGATGATGACATATTGCATACAATCAGATTCTGGAATGCTTGAACAGGCATCTCTGGGATCTCCTCATTACCACCTACATTTTGTTGAACTACCGAAGGCAAAATCAAGCCGAAGTTACTTCCTAAAACCCGAAAAAGATTGACAATTCAGAAAATCGGTTTACTCGATTGTTTGAAAACTCGATTTACGATTTACTCATACCACCCAATCAGTTTAAGTTTCAAATATCGGGCTGGTTTGATTAGTTTCTTCAACAACAAAAACACATCTCTAAAATCCAGAAGCTCAATTCTACACTCCTTATTATGCACATTTCTTTCTATAAAGGTTTCCCAAATATTCCGATTAAGCGTAATTGGGATCTCAGTTACGAAGGGCGCCATCCAGGGCGGAGATTCTCCCAGATACCTTAGTGTTTGTAGTCGTTTCAGAGCCCGGTTCGATGCCGACGCCATCGAAGAACTGCCAGTCGGAAAGCTCATCGAACATCTTGCTCACGAGGCCAGTATATTCGATGCCATCCGAGGGCCATACGCAACAAGGTGAACACGGTTGCTATTCTCACGAACCTCTTATTGTTAGGGACAAAGTTAATGTTAAAGATGAAAAACCATTTGGAAGATCCCAAAAAAGGGTTTCTGTCGTTAGTGTCGGCCTTCATGAGGAGGCGGGAGAAGATGCGTCAGCAAAATGTAGCCAATCAGAGTACCGATCAATCCCACGTCAGCCGAATAAGAGCACCGACCGAACACGTCCCCTCTGGATAGCACGCTGATTCGCTGCGGTCTAATCGGTCCAATTAGTCCCTGCTTCCCATATAGGCCACGTTAATGATTACTACCAAAGAGTTACTGTACATGCAATAGGAATTGGATGCGGGACTTGGAGTTAGGAGGTTTCGGGTGTTCCAATTTCAGTAAAAATGCCGCCTAATTATTCCTAAGAAGTGCCCAGAAGATTGATTCCAAGATAAGGAAACTGCTGATGGAACAGTATACACCATGTACTTATTTTGAATGGTTCTTTAGAAGGCCTTTATATACTTCGGGCTGATTTCCATAGCTCTTGTTGTTGTTTTCTAAACTCGTTTTTGAAAGGAATGATGGCGTATGCTGCCCTTTATTCATATGCTATTACCTGTACCGTAAGGGAGGAGTTACTGTGAGGATGTATGCCTATAGAAATGTACAGATATTTGGAAGGTCCGAAAAACTGGTGGCAGCTGTTAATGTGGTGTACATGGAGAGGCGGAGGACGCGGCGGCCAAACACAGCCGACTAGAGCAACGACCAAGCACATGCCAGCCAATAGTAATATACTGGTAATATCCGATCAGTCCGTTCCCATGTAGGCCACGTCAACGACTAGTGCCAAAGAGCACATTCAATGAGGGGAACTCAACGTTGGGAGGTTTGTGGTCTTCCGATTATAGCAAGCGTGCCGCCTAATTATTCATAAGGAGCGTTCGGAAATGGATTTCGAGACAAAGAAACTGTTGGTGGAACAGTATACGCCATGCACTCACTCAGAATGGTTCTATGAGAAGGCCTTTATGGACCTATGGCTGCTCCCATAGCTCTTGTCGTGGTTTCTATAAGCTCATTTTTTAGAAGACTGAAGTCATATATTGTCGCTTCATACATGTGTCATTAACCGTTAACAATTTCTACTAACATTCGTATGTAACCTTGTTCACTACCGTATTCTCTCGCTACTAACTTACTTGTGCCATTTTTGCTCATTCAATTGTCCAACTGCTTTGTTTCGAAGGTCTGCTCAAGCTTATGATTTTTGCCTTACATGTGTCCAGTGTACAGTAATCTTCGATGTGCCATCGCTTCTAATCCGGTGAACGTTCTTCTGCTCAATTCACTTCTCTAGTCGTCAACCAGTGCAATGTTCCGGTGAAGTACTGTGTGTTAACAGAATAAATGTGCCTTTTTCGTGTGTTAGAGTCAAATGTGTCTAACAATGTTCGGCTTTGTCTAACAACATCTAGTGGTCAGTCGGCCCAAGTGGCTGTTGGCTGCGACCTCGAGCAAGGCGTCGATAATTGATTGATATTGATCTCTCGGTAGTTTTCGGACGAGTAGTACCAACAATTAAATGATTTTTTTGGAGCATGTCATAAGGGTAGCTTTCATGGAGCAGTCCTGAAGCCGGTGAGCCAATCAACGCACGGATCGTGTACACCGCTCTGGGTGGTATAGTCATTCGATTTGGCGTGAGTGGTCTCGTTGTTCTTGTAGTCCAGATTAACGACTAGTACATTGGATGAAAAATCAATATTTTGTTACCTGTACTTGTTTTGTAAACCATCCAGCGAGTAGCTTATTCGGGAGGTTCCCACTCAAACAGCCAGCTTTGGGCAAAACTCTGTTAATTTCGCAAAAATCGATATTATCGACCGATATTCATAGGTCGGGCCGCGTGTAGAGCAGATGGAGGAGGTGCCGGCCGTCGCATGCACTCAACACGAAGTTCTTGGTTCGGATTTCCTGTCCCAGGCTAACCAAACCTTGCATTCCTCCGGGGTCGGTGAATTGGTACCAGACTTGTCTTGGAAGGATAAAGCGCTGACTTGTTCATCGGCTGGCCACCGCAAGCCATTGTACGGCCAAATACGCATTCAAATCGCCTCCACGACATCCTGCAGAAATAGAATACGTGGCGCGTCCCAAAAGGGATGAGTTGAGTAACGCCGTCCTTTATCGTTATCGATCACATCGATCAATGCCGATCATGCGATCGATACTTCTTACTTGTTGCGAAGCTGGTTGGCTGATTTCACTTAAATGTTGTGACCACTCCTGGCGTCTACTGATTTCTAACGGTCATATTGTTTATTGTTCATTGTGCTTGCCAATAACAATACCCGGCCAAGTGGAAAAAAAACAGAATACGCGTAAGATTGGCTATGTAACCAAAATGTAAAATAGCTAATAACCACTACGAAAAGGAAACAGAAACGAATGTCATGGAGCTTTCTCAGATAGGAGGGGCCACTTACGCAGGACGAAAACAAAGTCACTGAGAAAAAATAGGAGATAGCCAAAAAATAGGCAGACGATAAGACGATAAAATTGGACACAAAAAAGTTTATTTACTGAAATTGCCGCCAGAACGCTAGAACTACGACCACGCAACTGGCAAAAGCCATACCGGGGCGGGTCCTGTATTTCAAGGACCTCATTGAACTAGTACGTACCCCAGGCGATGGCTGGAAGAGGAGGCGTGTAGGCGAGGACGAATCAGTAAGAGCGCTCGACAATAAATTGAAATTTTTAAGGGTTATCATTTATAATTGTGCTTCGTTTTAATAATTACTTAATAACTTTTTGGAGACAGAAAAAAAGGGGCGCGTGTAGCGCAGTCGGAGGAGGCGCGACTGTCGCATGCACCGATACCAGGTCCCTGGTTCGGATTTCCCCCTCAGGCCAACCAAGCCTTCCATCCCTCCGGGGTCGGTGAATTGGTACCAGACTTGTCTGGGAAGTATAGAGCGCTGACTTGTTCATCGGCTGGCCACCGCAAGTCATTGTATGGCCAAATACGCATTCATGTCGCCTCCACGACATCCCGTGGAAGTAGAATGCGCTGGCGCATCCCAGAAGGGATTGAGTAACGCCGTTCTTTATCCTTTTATCTTTATCCTTTAATAATTTTTTGGACTCTTAAGAAAAGGTTTTTTTGATAGTTCTTTAGCGGCAACACCCAGCTGAGGAAGCATCCATACATCTGAAGCACTATAAAGATGTAACAAAGGGAGGAGGAAGAGAGAAAAGAAAAAACAATGTAAGATTGTCAAGAACACAGAATGAAGTAGACATTTAGGAGCCAATTGCAAAAGAATGCAAGAAAAATGAAAAAAGACAACAGCATAGCATAGAAGCATTGCATTGAAGTTTTTTAAGCTAAAAACATCTAAAACTTCTAGAAACAACTGCAAGAAGACTAAAAACAATAGCCCGTTAACAAGAGAAGAAGCGTCGTAGAGGCTGCTAGTAGGCGAGGCGGGCGAGAAGGCGAGAACAGTGCGCAGTAAGAGGAACCGTATTGAACGATGAAGAGCTATAGCGTACACAATGCCGTCAGAATCCTCAGCTCGTTGCGTTCCAGCTATTGCTTTCCGGCTTTACAGTTGCAGTGAAGCATCCGTTTTCATTGCTGGTAAGGATTCCATCCAGGCTCCCTTGCCTGAACCGGTGCCGAAGCTATCGGCAGTCGGAAGCACAGCGATTTACTCGGGTTTCCATCAAAGACAGTGAGGAAGGCGATTTTGGCGACCTTCCAATCCACAGCAGCCGACGAGCGGAAGTTCAGTGGGAGGAATGGAGACCAGTTCTAGTGTGGTTTGAGAAGAATTCGACTTGATGGATTTGTGCAGGCGCCCTTTGTTTACAGCTGTTGATCTTCCCGGGAGTGGTTTGTCTTTGTTGCCCATCTTGGCGGAAACGGACTTCTGATACCAACTCCATTTAAATATTCGGTTAGGAGTGAACTTGCCGGTGACTTTCTGAATGTGCTTGATCCCCGTCGCTACGTTGCTGCCGAGCTTGAGCCAACTGAAAATGAAATCACACACTTTTTCACTTTGAGTGGCCATCGTTCTAGTGAATAAAACGTTTCAACAACGCAAGGAAACGTAATGATTTATAACTCAAAATGATCACTAAGAAACAAGCTTTCAAACAGAATATAACACTTCAGCGGGTTTTCTTTGAATTCCAGAAAAATAGGAATGTTGCAAAATTTATGACTCAACCTAATAAGTAACTCGCAGTGAATTGTTAGCACGAAGAGTGGCGACCGCATGAGGATGTGTGTAGAAGACTTTCATTTGAATTGCAATTGAACAGCGTCTTGTACACTTTCATAGTGATGTGTTCACAGCCCCTAACTCGTTCTAACTATGTTGCTGTAGTGCTAAAGTTGCGTTGTTGAACTGTTTTTTCTTACAAAATACACTAAACTCTGCTCTGTGCCTTAAAGAAATAAATAAGTAAATAAACTCGGTAGCCTCATGGACTCTGGAAAAATGTGACCACTTCATATACCATGGAACAGTGAGGGATCTCGCATTGGTAATCAGTTCTCGTCGTTCAGACAGGGACTGAGCCCCTTTCCTGGACGTTATAGAGTGATGTAGCAGTTCTAGAGCAAATCATCACTTGCTTTGCAGGACAACTCCACCCGATCTTCCACCGGAAGACGGTTGCCAGCCATCCACTAGCCACACCAATCACGACCCTAGGTGAGTGTTT